>JANZXP010037298.1:0-12357 GCA_027576715.1 Erythroxylum flavicans
GTAACAATTAATTCCAAATTTACTAATTATAATCCACCAAACCAAAATTCAAGACATAAACAATACACAATTCACATCATGATCATTTTAAACCTTTCATACCCCGGAACATGTCAATTAAGTGCATATACAATCTTTGCAATGTTTTCTAAATCATAACTCATGTGTGTATGTGAATATTATGCATGAGAATGAAATGCATTTCATGAATTCTCAATGATATTACTTATGTGCAATAGTCTAAGGTTCTAACCCTTAGTATGGAAACAGGCTATTACAATGTTGACCTATCTCTAGGTTTGTATGCAACTCCTTCCACTTATAGTAGATATGTTCATACAAATAGATTTTCAATCTCAACCATATGAAATCATACATTAAACTAATATCCCAGACATATTAATTCAAAAATTAATAGTTATAATTGAATCTCGATGAATAGATAATCAAATTGCATTAAATAAAGAATTAAATCATACGATCCATCCCAACTTAGGATTTTTCATATCTAGGCTTGAAAAACTTTAGTTTATAAGTTCATAAAAATAATTAAAAAGAAGAGAATCCATATTACATCCCCTTTCCTCTAAATATAATCCCCTTAAAACTTCAGTGGAAAGTTGTTCTCTATCATAACTTTGAAGTAACATTCGCGTTTCTGTCATCTTAGGGTTTAAAAGTATGTTTAGAACTTGACTTTGCTTCCTCACTTCGACTCTAACTTCTATCTTCAAAATCGCATGCATACATTTTCCAGGGAGCTTACATAGGCAATGGACATAGTCCTCTATATGACTTACACGAGCGTGTCTACCTTCATAAGTGAAAAAAAATCTTCAAAGTTGTAAAAGCTTATAGGGCCTTAGATAAGCCCTCACACAACCATGTATGTTACTTATACAGATTTATTCTTCATCACATAAGTGTATCCCTCTAAAATAGCTCCAATTCTTTCATTTTCTGTCTTAATTTCACTTAAATTATTCTCTTTTTGATCCACGAAGGCAATTGACACCTAATAACATACTAGAAATAAAATAAGTACCAAAAACAATAAAACTCTCAAATAATCAAATAAATTGCATTAAACATAAGGTTAAAAACATAGTTTGTTAAGTATTTATTGTAGAACTTAGATGAAGTACTACTTTAGGAATTGAACAATAATATTATTCAAAAGGAAAATGTGGCAAAATTCTATGATAAAAGAATTTGTAAGTGGGAATTCTAATAAGGGGATCTAGTGTTAAAGTTGATCCTACCACTTAAATCGAAAGACAAAGAATGGAGGAAATGGTCTCTAAATTGGGAAGGGTCATTTAGAATACATATAGTCTTAAATGGTAATGCCTATTGGTTAGCTAGTATAGAGGGTGAACCTTATAGGCTCTTATCAATAAAGAGTATTTGTAGCCTTATGTACCTATATTATATGAAAGCTCAGAGACAAAGGAACAAGAGCAAATTCTCGAAAATCAATTAAAATTAGTTTAAAACAAACATTCAAAAATAAAGTTCAAAATCCACATGCCAAAGTTTGAAAAATTAAAACAAAGCAAATTTTAGAGGAAAGTTTTTCTTCACTTACTTCTCTAAATAGGGTAGGGATGGGTGAGAAGAATCAGTAGTTAAAGGAATCTCAATGGTGAGAGGCATACCATGTTTATGATTGAAATGGTAAAATCATTCTACATTGCTGAAAAAGGAATTCAAATGCCAAAATTAGTGGTCAAAAAGGAGATTTAAAGTATAAAAATTCCTTGACCTAATTCTTATGAAGGTTAGAAGAGATTTAGTGAGAATAGAGATCCAATCAAACTTTATAGCCTATGAGAAGAAGTAAATTTAAAGAAATTGAAGGAATTTTTTAAGAAAGTGCAGGAATTAGAAATTTGCATTTGTGGCATTCAGTTCAATTGAATTCATTGAAGAAGAGGAAGATGAGTGACTAATGGAATCCATAATAATTCAGCCTATTTGGCCCAAAAAATAATTTAGCCAACAAATAGAAGTAACCTAAACATAAAAACCTAATAAATGTTTGGTTAGAGAATTCATTAGCAATAAAAAAAAACTAGGGATGTAGGGAGAAATGTGTTGAATTCATGAAAATCCAGAACGTGGAAGTTGAGAAAATGGCAGAAGATAGTTAACTAGAATATGGCCAAGTGTAACAAGAATATGGCCAAGTGGACTGGGAGTTAAGTAGTTAGAAGAAGTCCAAAACTTGGAAGTTAAGGAAATAGTGATAAGAAGTTAGTTAAAATGCAAGGAAATGGGCAGTTATAGCAAAAAATTGTTTAAGGATTAGAGGACTATAAATTTATTAGTATCTAGAAGACAAAGGGGATATTACAAACTATATTCAATCATAATGAAATAAAACCATTCTTTAGAAAGAACAATCAGCCTACTTTAAAATACATCACATAAATTTATATTAAGATTTAATTGCTTTAAACTCTTTGTAATTTTAAAATTTGTAAAAACACTTTTAAATTTTAAAAATTATCAATTAACCACTTAAACTTTTAGGATATTATCAAGTTATACTCTATTATTAACTAACATTAAATTATTTAATGTATCAAAGCATAAATAATTTCATATATGTTACTTTGTTTTATATGAAGGTTTAGTGACCAAACTTTTTGCCACCTCATGAAATGGACACAACGTCATCTCCAAGACATTTTAAGATAAGTTGAGACGATATCGTGGCCAAAATCTACTCCATTAGCCTACTAAGCTATATGACATTATATGAAGGTCATCGTCGCTTATGTCCAAACAAAACAGATGTATGCCACTCTCACTGAAGCTCAACGGTTGAACATTTGGGACTGAAGCTCCAAAAAGAAGCTTGACAATAAACCTCAATGTTGTCTTTTTAATTTATTATATAGATAAGTTATTTTATGCTAATTTTCCATAAATCTTATATTATTCATATGGTATATAGTTAACCTAATTTTGAAATTGGAAATTTTTTTAGTTTTGGTTTGCAATAATTAGTTTATTGTTATTGTATCGACAACCTTAAAAGCAATTATGATACTAATAATTAGAAAACAAGTTAAAGACATCAAACCATAGACGAAACAACTTTTATAAATCATTTTCAAATTGTTATTTACTTATATAATGTGATTGGACTACAATGAAAACCATTTCTAACTAGTGGCTTGTCCACTATATAGTGGTCACAATTATAATTCCTATATGCAAATATAAACATGTTCTAATCTTATACGTTAGCACTAAAACTAGTTTTTGTTAGAAATATGTACATTTCCTATATATATGGATGGCAATAAAACATGTACATTTCTATATATATTTCATTAAATTGAAAACTAAATTGGTTTATTGATGATACTAAAACTAAGATTGAAAACTAAATTGGCGTATTGATGATCATAAAACTAAGTATAGAATACAGTTAAATATCCCCATCTAGTGTCTAATAACATATGCAAGTATTTTTGTGAATGTAGTTTTTAAGTTTCATTAAGAATATCATAAGCCTTTAAAGAACATAAAAGGAGATTTTTCAGAGCTACTAGATACGAGGTGTGCATATTATTATATATTGTTTAAGAGAATTTTTGGTCATAGAGTGTCATATTTTGCTTGGTAAATGGTAATAAACACTACAACTTTTTTATTTCGTAAGATGAAATATTTATATCAAAGAGCATTGAAGCAATCAATAACCTAATGGAGAAGAATAAAGATTAGATAATTATACGCATTTATTTAGCCCAAAGCAATACAAATGGACATATTTTTAATGTTTTTCTCTTGGACTTTGTTAATATTGCAATAGGAATACCTAGTTAACAATGCCTCTACAAGAAAAGGCCATCAAAATGTGTTATATTGATAGACTTTTAATGATTTGTAATTCTATGTTGTAATTATTTTATGAAGTTATGTTCTATGAACTTGAGTAATTTAGTATTAATGGCACAATTTAATTTTAAACTTAAGTTATATTAACTTGAGTTAATTAACTTGTCATGTAAGATCTAAAATTGACAAAATAACATTTAATTAAAAATAAATTGAATCTAATAAGTACTAAACATATGGTTTGTGCACTAGAGCATAAAACTAGTAAAGAAAGTAGTCTGAAGTTATAAGCTCACTTATAGCTGTATCCAAAATATGTCCCATATACAACATCACTTGCCTTTTAGAATAAAATAAATAAAGGCAATGGTGACCATTTCCCCACATGTAACCTTAAATTAAAAGACCTTAAGGTTTGGCCTTTTAGCTAGTGCAAAGGTTCTTAACTTTGTCTTACTCCTAGTTCACTTTCTTACAAGAGTATCTTCCAAATCTCTAAATCTTAGTGCTACTTTAGGACTTTAAAAGGTGTTGATTTTGTATATCACTACACTAGCATCCTTGTTCTTTCTTTCGCTTCTCATTTGCACTTTCCCATATTTGTTTTCTACCCCTCACAGACTCTTAGCTTGTTATATCAATAACTTAGCTTTGTTGGAAACTTACAGCCTGTGAAGTATCTATACCATATAACACTTACAAACTAGTGTGAGGTAAATGCTACTCTTATTATCTATTATTCTATCAATAAAAAAGAAGTAACAAAGAAAAAAAATGCCATAATCAACTTATTAATGGTGTAAACATTAAATTTTATTATATACTTTTTGTCTTTATATATTTATTTCTTTGAAAATTAAGAGAAAATAGAGAATCAACGAAGGAACATTTCTTTTTACATTTAAATTTTTCTCTTATCTTTTCACTCTTTGTGTGGAAGCAGTCCTAAATGCTTAAGTTATTTAGAGCATTGATAGTTGTCAATTGCATTATATTTTAGGGGTTTTTTATGTATTTAGTGTGAATTTGAGTGTTAAGTATGCATTTAGGGTTTAATTATGTTAGTTTGAGTGTTTTAGTGTTTTTATGGGTTATATTAAGTTTTTGAGCTTAAATGTTATATTTTTGAGGTACCGTGATATGTTTGTCAGTGTTTTAGGGTAAACGGTAAAGAACGGAGAAGATTCAAGGAGTTTTGGGCCAAAGACCTAGCCCACGATCGTGGCACAACAGGCCACGATTGTGGCAGAGAAGGACAAGCTAGCAGTAGCTAGCCCACGATCTTGCACTATGGGCCACGATCATGACAGAAAGGTGCCACGATCTTGGCCACATCGGGCTGACAGAAAAACTCAAGTTTCACAAGATTTTTTAGACCGTTTCAACCCTAACTTTAACCTAGAGCCTTAAAAATATAAATATAACATTATAAGTCAGAGGTAGCAGCTGGATAGTTTGAAAAAGAGAGCAATCATATCATCCAATTATGAAAAAATCCTAGAGAGAAATGGAGCGATTGAGGAAGGAGATAAAGTAAGAGAGACACGGAGAAGAGCTTGATGTGATGTACTTCCCGGAACAGGTGATTTCCCACTATCACGCCTCCTCGACTCCATTTCTGACATATTTTCCATTTATTTTAGTTTTATTCATGTATAGAATTGAAATAGGTGTTGAGAATATATTGTGTTGAATGTTGAGTTTGTCTTTATACTCACTTTTGGATCTTGATTTTTGAGATTAATAAAATTTGGATTGATTGGGTTTTTATTAATTTGCTTGTGATTTAATTCCTATTCTTAATAACTTGGCAATAGACTGAGAGGGTGAGCTAAATGAAAATAATCAATTTGGGCTAAAGAGAGTTAGGTGAATTGATAGGTAAAGGATTAAATCAAACCAGTAGAATCGTGTAACGAGAGATCGAGCATAGATTCCCGGTAGGTTAATAGACAAATTTAGAACTAATTTAGGTTTTGGGTCAATTACGAATCGAGAGATCACAATTCCAAAATTTAAATTAAGGATTATCAATTAGGGTTAAGAATTATAACTCAAGAGAGATTAATTCACCCTAGGACTGTCTAGACTCATTAAGTCGATAATTTCATAATTAATTCAGTTTTTGTTAATTTCAGATCAAAATCCCCTTTCTCTGACTTGGTAGTTTCTAGGTAGGGTTTGGATTGGTTTGTGTGATTTGTTTTCTTAATTAGATTTCTGCAACTTAATTCTTGAATTAATTGTTGATTAATTTATTTCTGTATTAGTTATTTTGATTTGAATTATTACAATTTTAGTACGACCTTAGATTTTAGGACTATATTAGGCTTCCTCGTGGGATCGATACCTTAGGTACTACGTAAACGGCCCGTGCACTTACGAAATATACCAAGGTTATAAATAGTAAAACTTAGTGAGTGTGACCTTGTGATCACACCTCTCTTTTAGTCTCATTTTCTCCAACCCCCTTTTTAGTCTCCTTTTCTTTCTATTTATTGGGACCCTTTGGGTTTAGATTTAGGTTTATCAACCGTTAAAACTTGCATTGGTTAACACGTAATATTAAACCAATTACAAAAAACATTTTCACACCTGTAACTGTGGGAGTCACAGGTGTGACTCCCTTATCACACCCATGACTATGGAACTCACAGGTGTGACTTCTTTGTCACACCATTAACATGCATGCATAATTCACGACCAACATTCCTTCTTTAATGCATAATTTTTCATGTTTTCATGCAATATTCACAAGACACTCCATTCAACATTCATGCAACATCCATGCCATTTTCACTCGATTCATTTCAAACTTGAGTTAAAACTCAAGAATTTGTAACTAAAATCAAGATATGAATGCAAAAAAAATCAATATAAATTAGACACAACAATTCCCCCACACTTAAACTATGCTTGTCCCCAAGCAAAATAAAGAATAATAGAATATACAATAACAAAAAATGAAAACAATGATTTTCCCAAATAATAGTCAAAGATTTCAGCGATCATTTCAATAAACACAACCTAAAAAATTGAAACTCATAATACTCCATGAACAGACTATTCTTCGCATGCTTAGCCAAAATGAACAAGTACTTTAACTCAAAGACCATTAACAAGTGTGATAGACACTCACTCCACCCTCCATCCTCTCATGTATTCAAAGGTAGGATATATTCACTCATCATTTATTTCATGTAAGGCATCTATCATAAGCTTGCTTAGTAATCTAATCTCTACCACTCATATCAAACACAAACAACAATCTGAAGTTCTTTATTTTGGTTATAATAGGGTCAGCTTAGGAAAAAGGAAAATCATAGTTTAAAATCACATAAAAAATTGAGCATTATAAATAATATAGAAAAATGAAGTATAAAATACTTAATTCTTTCCTCTCATTTAACAAGGTTAACACTCCCTTTTTAAGTCTATCCTCTTTCTTTTCATTTTCTGGTTGCCTTCTCTTCCCTCTATTTCTTTCTTCTTCTTTTTTCTTTTTTCTCTTTTTTCTGTTCTTCTCCCTTCTTTTTCAATTATTTATTTATTTTTTAAAAGAAAAGGAAATCAAAAGAAGAAAAATATAGAGGATAGATAAAAGTTGCTACAACTATATCCATTCTTAACGCAATAGCTTATTATATGCTATAATTTCCGCTATACTTATTTAAGCAATTATTTTCTAAACGCAGAAATACCATTTCAATTGCTCAACTTGCCTTATGGTAGGTACAATAAAGATGATAAATAATTAAGGTAAAGGCTGATATTTTGGGTTTAAAAAAAGAAATGTTTCATGTTAAGCTTAAAAGGGCGCACCAAGGGTAACATTATGGTGGCTTTTTTAAGCAAAAGGGGTAAATTCTAATTGCCTTCATCATTTCAACGCTTGCATAAGATTATGTGATCTCAACTAGTATTTGCAAGCAAGTTCTAGAGTTCCTTAATCATGAAGAACACTCTCAGCAAAGAATACTTAAATTTGGTGTTCAATATTTTAAAGGGCTCAAATTCTTACCAAAGAAAAGTGACATTCATCTATCACAACAAGCTAATGTCCTTTTAATCAAAATCCAATTTAATCAATCTAAGCATGTAAGTATACTCATTCACTCATATTATGCATTTCTAATCCCAATCGAGTTTATTTCACGAACATGCATCTCTAACTATTAAATGGGAAAAACACACATCACAATTTTTTTAATTAAATACTAATCCCCCTTCACACTTAAATATCATGCTATTCCTAATGTGATAAGAAAATAAAAGAGGGATCTAACACACAAAATAATGCAAATAAGGACAAACATTAAAACTAAAAAAAATTAAACTAATAAGTAATAAAAATAATAAAAAGGAGAAGTATAGAAATATGATACGAAGATGGGGGTGGTGGCTACGTTTAAGCGGTGTGGAGCGTGGCATACTGTGTCAAGGAGTGGAGAATAGCTATGAGGAGAACAAATAGAAAAGATTGAAAATTAGGTCTATACACACAAAGCAAACAAACTAAGTTGAGATTCACTAAAAAGGAATAAAAAATAAATAATTGAAAAATAAAACAGAAATTATATGAGTTACCTCCCATTCAGCGTTTCTTTAATGCTTTGTAGTTGGACGCCTCAATAGTCATGCTTAAGGTGGATCGCACAAAATAAGTGATTCCATTGTCTTCTTCTCTTCGTTAGGATCTATATTTAAGAATTTGTCAAACTCACCCTCAGTTGCATCGACTTACAATTGGCAATACTCATCAATCTCTTTAACTAAGTTTAATTCCCTTTCTTCTTTCTACAAGGAAAAATCGAATTCAGCAACATTAATTTGATCAATAAGAGAACATTCTTCATAAACAGTAGTAGTAAGAATAGGTTTAACATTAAAGATTGAAAATTCTACTGTTTCTTCCAAAATAGTCATGGTTAGTTTTTCGTTCTTCACATCAATGGTCGCCATAAAAGGCCTGCCTAGGAGTATGGTGTACACCTTTTATTGCTCTTTTACTTCCCCTATATGTAAGACAACAAAGTTTACTAGGACAATCAATCCTCCTACCTTTACCAACACATCTTCTATTATTCCTTTTGGATAATGGATTGACCTATCAGCTAATTGCAAATACATATTTGTCGGTCTCAATTGTCCTAAATCCTATTTCACATAAATAGAGTAAGGCATAAAGTTTATCTTGCTCCAAAGTCAAGCATATCCTTAACCTCATCACCATTACCCATTAATAGTCTTACAATAAAACTCCTTGGATCTTTCAATTTGGGGGGTTAACTAGTGTTGAAGAACTGCATTTGCCACTTCTAAAACTATCACCTTCTCATTTGGCTTAAATTTTCATTTTTTTGATACTTAGTTTGTTGAATAACTTTACATAAGCTGGAATGTTCCTGATCGAATCCAAATTGCTCATCTTGTTTTGAATTCTTAAGGCAGCTTAGCTATGGAATTGGTGGTCTATAAGGATCAGGTGCCGTATGTAATCTTGATCCTCTATTACCTTTGGTTGCAAGCTCAAGTTTTTCAACTTTCTGAATGTGACTTGAAGAGTTATACCCATTGCTTACCTCATATTGCTCGTCTTTTTTCTTGATGAGGCTCTCCTCCTCTTGATTATCTACATCAGGTAGATTAGAAGGAATCTCAACATGATTATCAATCACCTTACCACTTCTCATAATAGTAATTATTTGGGCTTATTCGGGTTAACTAGGTAACCTTCCCTTTTAATCATTTTGCATTTGAGCAGCAAGTTGCCCTACTTGAGGCTCAATCCTCTTTACAGAAGCTTCTAAGGATTCAAATATTTTATTGTTCGTTTCTTGATTTTGAGTGGTTACTTGAATAAACGCGTTCAGACTTTCCTCCAAAGAAGGTTTTCTTAGGTACCTCCAGTGTTGACATGGAAAGATTTTGTGGAGGTGTTTAGGAAGAAGTACCTCTCAAGGGTCTACATACAAGAGAAAGCTAGGGAGTTTTTGAACCTCACACAAAGGGATATGACTGTGAGTGAGTATGAACTAAAGTTCACACAGCTTTGAAGATATGCAGCAAACATTGTGGCGAATGAAGAAGACAAGTGCTGCAAATTTGAGGGAGGTCTTCATTTGGGGATCAAAGAGAAAGTCTTGATCTATAATTTTTGTGACTACCAACAATTGGTAGATGCTGCACTTCAGGCTGAGAAGCTTGAGAACATAAAGAATGAAGTGAGCAGGAAGAGGAAGAACAAGGAGCAGTTTTCTAAGAAGGGGATGAGTACTCCAGTGCTTGAGAGGAGTATGAAAAGCTTCCATACACAGAGTAAGGTAGGAAGTAGTGCTTCTGGGAAGAACAAGCAAGCAAGAGCAGTGTCAGTGCCAACCTCAACAATAGGAGGCAATAGTAGGGTGGGGAGGAGTAGATTCACAAATCCCCAATATGAGCATTGTGGGAAGCTACACAAAGGAGAGTGCTTCAAGTTACTTGGAGCATGCTTCCGATACGGGGAGAAGGGACATATGATTAAGGACTATCCTCATTTATCAAGGTAAGAGGGGTCATAGTTATATGCCCCGAGGAGAGCAGAAATAGTGGGATCCAGGCCAGTAACAGAGGTGGGCAGTTCTGGAGCTGCAAAGAAGGCTATTCCTCCTGGAAGGCCAAGGGGTCAGGCTCAGGCTCAGGCAAGGGTATTTACCATGACCAGAGAGGAAGCTGCAGCCACTCCTGAAGTTGTCACGGGTATGGCTAAGTTATTCAATATTGCAGTATATTTGCTGATTGATTTTGGCTCCACACATTCGTTTGTTTATGCAAACATGATCTTTCATGATGTTAATTTGATGCCAATGGATAGTCCTTTGATTGTTGGTACTCCCTTAGGGATGAAAGTGATAATAAGTCAAGTGTATAGGGATTGTAAGCTTTTCATTGAGGGTGCTCAACTAGTAGAGGATTTGCTACCATTGAAGTTAAAGGGTCTAGATGTGATATTGGGAATGGATGCCATGGAGAAGTATCATGCGAAATTAGATTGTAGCCTTAAGGTGGTAGAATTTGATCTGGGAAATGGAGAGAAGATGACTTTTCGAGGAGATAGGAGGACATCATTACCAAGACTCATTTCGGCTTTGATAGCTGACAGAATGATAGAAAAGGGGTATGAAGCCTTCTTGGCACACAATGTGAATACTGAGCGGAATGAAGGGAGGTTAGAGGATTTTTCGGTTGTAAGGGAGTTTCTAGATATGTTCTTAGAGGACTTACCTGGTTTGCCACCGATGAGGGAAATCGAGTTTGCCATTGACTTGATTCCTAGGACCGCACCCATTTTCATACCGCCGTATAGGATGGCTCCAGCTAAACTGAAGGAACTTAAAGAACAATTGGAGCAACTATTAGAGAAGGGGTACATAAGGCCAAGTTTGTCACCATGGGGAGCGCCGGTTCTGTTTGTTAGGAAGAAGGATGGGACATGGCATATGTGCATCGATTACCGGAGACTCAACAAAATGACTGTTAAGAATAAGTATCCCCTACCTCGGTTGACGATTTGTTTGACCAGCTACAGGGAGCAAGGGTCTTTTCTAAGATCAATCTTAGGTCAGGCTATTATCAACTCAGAATTAAGGAGTCTGATATAAGCAAGACAGCCTTTAGGACTCATTATGGGCATTACAAATTCCTAGTTATGCCATTTGGTTTGACCAATGCTTCAGCTGCTTTCATGGATCTTATGAATAGGGTCTTCAGGGAGTGTCTGGATCAGTTTGTCATAGTGTTTATAGATGACATTTTGGTTTATTCCAAGAGTGAAGGGGAACATGAGGAACACCTCAAGAGAGTGTTGCAAATATTGAGAGAGAAGGAGGTTTATATCAAATTCAACAAATGTGAATTTTAGCTCCATGAGGTGGTATTCCTTGGACATGTAATTTTTGAGAATGGGGTACATGTTGATCCAAGGAAAATTGAAGCAATAGTGAATTGGCATGCACCGACGACAGTGGCAGAAGTAAGAAGTTTTCTGGGTTTGACAGGTTATTATAGGAGATTTGTTAAGGGATTCTCGATGATAGCCGCTCCGATGACTAAGTTATTGAGGAAGAATCTGAAATTCGTCTGGAGTGATGAATGTCAGAAGAGCTTTGAGGAGCTTAAGCACAGGTTAACAAGTGCTCCAATTCTAACTTTGCCCACAGGAGAAAAGGGTTATACAGTTTATAGTGATGCTTCTAGGAAGGGTTTGGGCTATGTATTGATGCAAGGAGACAAGGTAATAGCTTATGCCTCGCGGCAGCTAAAGCCTTATGAATTTAATTACCCAACCTATGATTTGGAATTGGCAGCAGTGATTTTTGCCTTGAAGATTTGGAGACATTATTTGTATGGGATTTAGACGAGGATCTTTACAAATCATAAAAGTCTTAAGTATCTGTTGAGTCAAAAGGAACTGAATTTGAGACAGAGAAGGTGGATTGAGCTGCTTAAGGACTATGATTTGTT
>JANZXP010037369.1:0-12350 GCA_027576715.1 Erythroxylum flavicans
CATGAGTTTTGTCAAAATAATGAAAAAGCAATCCCTAATATGAAATTAGCCTAACATAGTCTCCATAACACTATCAACATTGAAATAATCCATATTTACAAAGAAAGGAAGAGATTAAAATGATAGAAAGTGAAGAAGAAAACTCCTTCTCTTCTTTGCTAAAATCTGGAATTTTTAGTGTTGATGTGCTATTTTACCCAATCTTGATGACGATCCTTGTTTTCAACCCTTCTTTGATGCTCCAAACATGTGTTCTTCACCCAAGGATGGTCTTTCTATAGGTGGGTGTCATCTCCCCTTGAAGATGGAGGCTTCCTCTTTTTTTATAGTAAAAAAACCCTAGGTTTAATGAAGCCTTGCATATTAGTTCGGGTTTCAATTCCCATGTCCATGGGAATTTGCATAATTTGCACAAACATAGGAATTATAGGAAAAAACATTCTGTCATGATTCCCCATATCTGTGGGAATTTACCTAATTCCCACGAACGTAGGAATTGGTCCTAGATGTAATCCTCTTGTCTTCTTCTCTATACTCTCTTGTTCATCTTCCAACTTGCTTCCTCTCCTTTCCTACATAAAAATAAGCAATTCTTACCCTCAATTAGCATCCGACACATAAGAACACAATGGAAATCAAACTTAATGAAAACATGCAAACTAAATCCAAAACTAGAGTGATAAGCAACCATTATGCAAGAAAAAATATGCTAATTACCTATAAAAAACATATCCTAATGCACACCTATCAAGTACGTACCGTACCAGCTAAGAAATGGTACAGAAGTTGATGTTTTGGTACCAATCTATTTCGGTTGGTATCGTCCGATACTGTTAGTTTTTAGAATACCGACCATATAACAACCAGTACGAAAATTTTAAAATTTTTGGAAGTTTTTTTGCAAAATGAAATTCTTAAAACCATGACCCCCAACCCACTCGATGCCACCAGTCCATCACTTCAACAGTCACAGTCATGAATTCTCCTCAGAATCGTAGATCTAAAATAGATCCAAATCCAAAGCCGACCTGACCAAACATTGAATTGGTTTTTGATTTTTTAGGTATGTATTTCTCTCTTAAATTTGAAAATCAAATTCATTGTATTTGGTTGTTTATGTAGGTTTTGTGATGAAAATTGTTAGAAATTATTGAAATGAAAATTGTTGGAAATTATTGAAAATGAAAATTGTTTATGTATGCTTTTGTAATTGCTGAATTGAAATTGTTGGAAATTGTTAGAAATGAAATTGTTAGAAATTGTTGGAATTTGGAAATGGAAATTGTTCAAAATTGTTGAAAATGCAAATTGTTTATCTATATTTCATTATTTTATGAATTGTGAATTTATGATGGTTGAAATTGTTGGTTGTTGGAAACAAAATTGTTGGAAATTTGGAAATGGAAATTGTTCATGTATGTTTTATGATGTTTTAAACTTTGAATTGTAATTGTTCAAAATTGTTGGAAATTATTGGGAATAGAAAATGTTAGAAATGGGAATTATTTATGTATGTTTTGTAATTGTTGGATTGAAATTGTTTGAAAATGTTAGAAATGAAATTGTTGGAAATTAGAAATGAAAATTGTTGGAAATTGTTGACAATGTAAATTGCTTATGTATATTTCATTATTTTTTAATTGTAAATTTGTGAGGGTTGAAATTAGTGATTGCTAGAAATGAAAACGTTGGTTGTTAGAAATGAAATTCTTGGAAATTGGGAAATGAAAATTGTTTTATGTATGATTTGTGATGTTTGAAACTTTAAATTCAAAATTGTTGAAAATTATTGGGAATGGAAAATGTTGGAAATAGAAATTGTTTATGTATGTTATGTAATTGGTTGAATTGAAATTGTTGGAAAATGTTAGAAATGAAATTGTTGGAATTTGGAAATGGAAATTGCTTTTATATGTTTTCTGAATTTTCAAACTTTGAATTGAAATTGGAGAAAGTTGGAAACATAAGCTACCATTTCTTTCCATTTAATCAATATGTAAAATATGTTGAATTATTTGGTAATATATGATGGCAGGTTTCTATATGATAAGTTTTAATATTTTTAACCTTAATAATACGACAAACGCATGGGTCATTCGCGTAGTACCTAAGGTATCGATCCCACGAGGAGGAGTAACTTAATCTTAAAATCTAAGACTTAACTCAATTTCATAATAATTCAAAATAACAAATTACGCAAAACATTAATCAATATATAATCAATCTCAAGAATTAAATTTAGACATGACAAGCAAGATAGCAATTTGCATAACCCAATCAAGAATCAACCTAGGAACTACCAACCTTAATAGAAACCTAATTGATTATGTAATTATCGAATGACCGGGTCTAAACGATCCTAAGGTGGATTACTCTCTCTCGAGTTATAATCTTTAATCCTAATTGATAAACCCTAATTAGATTATGAAATTGTAATCTCTCGATTCCCAATTGACCCAAAACCTAAGTTAGTTCTGAAGTTGTCCAATAACCTATTGAAAACCTATGCACGATCTTTCGTTACACAAATTTATTGGATTGATCAATTCTTAATCTATCAAACTACATAACTCTTGTTAGCCTAATTTGATGATTTTCACTCGATTCACCCTCTCGGTTTATCACCGAATTATTAAGAAAAAAAATTGAATCACAATAACTCAATAAAAACACAAACAATTAACTTCCATCAATATCAAAGACAAAATCCCGAAGGTGAGTATGGACATAACTCAACATTCAACAAATCATATGCTTAATAATTATCTCAATTCTATACATCAATAAAATTGAAAATAAATTGAAAAATATGATTGAACAGAATGACGGAGGTAGCAACGACGGGAAACCTTCTGTTTTGGGAAGTTCTTTGCGTGGCTTCTTCTCCGTGTCTCTCTTCCTTTGATCCTTTTTTAATCTCTTTATAAAGCTCTCTCTAGGGTTCGAAATTTGGCTGATGCAAAAGCCCCCTCTTTTTGTTCTATTTATCTTCGTTTATGTTTAGGGTTGAATTATTTGGGGGTCCAAAAGGTCCAAAAAATCCCCTGAAACGTGAAGTTTGGAAGTCATTACACATATGCTTGACGCAGGCCATGACTATGGCCCTGCAGGCTATGATCGTGGCCTATGTCAGGCCTTTTTGTCACGATCGTGCACTATCAAGCCATGATCGTAGGTCATTGTTTCGGCCCGAATGTCTTTTGAAACTCCTCAATTCTTCGATATTGACCCTTAAACACTAGCAAACACATCAAGGTACCTCATAAATATAATATTTAAGCTCAAAAGCTTGTACTAACCCCTAAAACACTTAAAACACAAATAATTAACAAACTAACACAATTCTATCCTAAACACATGCTAAATGATTGAATTAATAGCTAAACATATATCAAACTATGCCCTAAAATATGATGCAATTTACATTTATCAATATATATGTTAGGCTATCATAAATATTTATAATTGATAATGTGTGAAAGTAGTAATGTATATGTATCCAAAAGGAACTTTTTTCCAAGTTGTTAACATGTTGTATTAATGTCTATTAAAAATCATAGAAGCAACTTATATATTTAAGAACCAAATATAGAAATGTGGATATAATATTATGGTTTGTAAGAAATGAAAAAAAGATTTAAAGCTTTAAATAAGAAAAAAAAACATTTCCAAAGAAGTTATATCCTTCAACTTGATCCTCATGTTATGAATTTATCCTTTAACTTGATCCTTATATTATGAACTCATATGTATGAACAATTATATAAGATATTTCATTCATTATTTGGTGATTATGTAAATCATACCCTCCAACTTGATCCTCATGTTTGAATCTTTGAATTAAAATTGTTCAAAATTATTAGAAATGGAAATTTTTTATGTATGTTTTGTGATTGTTGGAAATGGAAATTGTTTATGTATGTTTTGTGTAATTATGTTTATCGAATAATTGAATTGTTAGTTTTTGACTTTGATGAAATTGAATTGTGTATGATGTATGAGTTATATTATACAAGATGGATATGTGTATTATGTAACGAAATTATGTGTTCTTTATTTTGATATATGTTTTCATTTAATTTTATAGATAAATGGAATGAAGTTTAAGCACTCTTAATTAAACCACTTCAGGAAGATATAATGATCCAGCCTAGGCTCGTGCTGCATTGGTTCTCGGTATGAGGAACCATACAAATTTGCTTGTTTTGTAACAATCATTTAAAAGGTGGAGGAATAACTCAATTAAAGAAGCATTTAGCTAGGGTTAAAGAAGGTGTGGAACCATGTAAAAAAGTAAACTATGATATGAAGTGGTAGATGAAAACTTTGCTTGAAGAATATCAGCATGAGAAAGATAGAAGGGAAAGGTTAAATTTTGAAATTAGTAGTGCAAGTTCGTTTGCTAGTTTTTATGATGCTTGTGGAAATCTTAAAGGTGATAGTGGTAGTGGTAGTGGTAGTGCTAATGCTCCATCTCAGACCCAGGAAGAAGTGAATGTTGCACCTGGACTGATGCTTAAGAAAATAAGAAGTCAAGTGACTAGTTTTTTGCACAATGAACAACTCCTAGAGCCCAACCTTCAATTCGTATCGCAATGCAACCAAGAGATGCGGCTTATAATGTTGATACGACAATAGCTAGATGGTGGTATAATACAGGTTCCAATCTTACTATTGTCAACCTATGGTGGATGCAATAGCCTTTTACGGTCCACGATACAAAACTCCTTCGATTGACAAATAAGGTTAACTTTTGAGTTGCTTAATTTTTAAAGTAAAAGTTATTTGGCTGAAAGAAGAGTGAATTAGGTTACTTTTGGGTGTTCAATAATGTATGATGGTTAGACAAATAGGAGACAAGAGCTTATTATTATTATTTTGGTTTATTCTACAAATGGCTCAATGTTTTTTGAAATCTATTTATACATATGGCCTTATTACAAACACTGATACTTTATTTAAGATATTTGATGAAGTTGTGAATGAAGAGGGGTCAGAAAATATTATTCATTTCATTACTAATAATGATTCTGTTTATAAAGCAGCAGGAATAAGGTTACAGAATAGGTATAATTATTTTTTTTGACTTCTTGTATTGTGCATTGCATTGACCTAATGCTGAAAATATAGTGGATCCTAGGTATTTTCCTATTATTGATGAGACTATACAGAAAGCTAAAAAGGTGATCAAGTTCAGCTATAATCATGCATGGGTGTTGAATTTAATGAGAAAGGAATTTACCAATGGTAGGAATTTATGTTGTCCTAGTGTGACAGAATTTGCGACGAATTTCTTACCATTTCATTCCTTTGTTTTAATGAAGAAAGAGTTAAGACAAATTTTTACAAATAATAAGTGGGTTGTATCTCAGCATGTTAGGTTTAATGTTAGATTGGATGTTTCTAGCATTATACTAGAAAATAGAGAATTTTGGTCTCAATGTTAATTTGTTATACGAGTTTGTGAGCCTTTGGTAAGGGTTCTTCATTTGGTTGATAATGAAGAAAAGCAAACAATAAGTTATTTTTTTGATTCCATGGAAAGGGCGAAGGAAGTAATCAAGGCTAATATAAAACATAGGTCTTCTTTGTATACACCGTATCTTGCAATCATTAATGAGAGATGGGAAAGGCAGCTTTCTTCTCCATTATTTGTAGCTGGGGCATTTTTGAATCCTAGTGTATATTTCAGATCAGATTTTACAAAGAAAGCTAAAGTTAGTAAAGGAATGCTATTCATTATTACAACAATTGTTGGCTATGAAATGATACAATATCTCTTAAACTCACAAATGGAGCTTTATAAGCTGTCTTCTAGGGATTTTGGATTTTTGTTTGCTATTCAACAAAGAACAAAACTTTCTATAGGTATTAGTTATTTCTTTTTTTATTTATTAAAAATTAATTACCACTTTATTTTGTTTATAACGTTAATTTTGTTATCTTACGATTTGCAGTTTCTTTGTGGGATCAATTCGGAAGTGGTGTTCTAAAATTGCAAAGGTTTGTAATTCAAATTTTAAGTCAATGTGTGAGCACAACAAGCTTTGAACAGAATTGGAGCACATTTGCATTCATCTATTCTAAGAAAAGGAATATATTAGAGCACAAGAGATTGGATGACTTGGTATTCGTTCATTACAATTTAAAGCTTTGGGAAAGGTATGTTATTATCATTATTAATTTCAGCATAAGTTCTTATAATTTTCTGATAATTAAATTTTATTGTTTACTAGGACTCTTAATAGAATAAGTAGTTCAATACATCCAAAATAATGCAGCACATATCAAGAACCAAACGTAACTTTTACTTGCATTTACATAAAATGTACTAATTAGTCAAATGATAGTTGAGAAGGGATATAGGTTGAAAATCTCTGTGCGTGAATAAAAAGTCATCTTCAATATATTAAGAAATAAAATCTCTGAGCATGAATAAAAAGTCATCTCTAATATATTGAGAAATTTATGTAAAATCTAAATATTTATTTTTTGGAAGATGAATGAAAAAATTATATTACAACTCTAGCAGAAGCTATTACATAACTACCATGTAGTTTTTTACATACAATTATTAGTTCAACATAAAAGACCTGGGAAACAGTTATAAAAGTCATAGATTCCATATGATCTTTATGCCTAGTATGATTTTGCTTTGTGCATTCCTTGCTATCATAATATCTTTAGTTTATATTGTTGCCAGCTAGCTAATATTTCCTATTTGTATTATGGTGTTCCTTTCTCTCCATAATGCACAATTAGTTGTAGTAAAAGCAGTTTTGAGCAGCTCACCATTTTGTTTGAGATCCTTGACCTATTTTGTAACCCATTCTACAACTCCATTCCAATCATATGCTTCACACTTCACCTTTAGGAGATGCAACACTCTATTATAAATAACTTTAGAGAATTTGTACTTGAAAAGAAATGACTCCTATTTTCCTCCTCTTCTTTGCATAGGAAACAAATGGGATTAAAAGATCAAAATCACCTACCTTTAGTTATGATCCTATTTTCTATAACTATCCAACTAATCAATGAAGCTTTAGGGTTCAATGTACGTTTTCATATTAGCTCATACGATGGTAAAATATGCTGATTAGTTATGTAAATCGTGTAATAAGACTCAATTGTGAAACGCCCATTGGTTTTAGCTATCCAAATGATTTTGTTTTCTATGTGCAATGAAGGTAATTGGATAATGTAGAGGAGCCTTTAAAGTTGCAATGTCAAACCCCATGTATTGTAGGTGAGGAGACCTTAAAATTTAAAGGAATATGGTTCTTTAGGTGTGAAATGTGGTTCTTAAGATGTAGGAGATCGTTTCTAGTGAATAAAGGACTGTATTCATTCCAGTTATCATACCAAAACCAATTCTTTTCCACCATTCCTTAGTATATGCTTGATCCAATGATATGAAAGGTTTATCAACTTTAAAATATGTGAGAAGTACGACAAGTGATACCTGTTGGTTTCTAGTTGCCACAAATTCTTATTTTTTAGGTAGATTTTATTAATCTATTTAATCCAAAGTGCTCCTTTGTCATTAAATAATCTCTAAATCCTTTTACTTAAGAGGACATTTTGCATAAAAGAGGTGAGGATGATTCTTAGTCCTCCCATCTTCTTTGGTATAAATATCTCATCTATTTAACTTTTTCCCCTTTAGAGTGTTCTACTTTATTGGACTATAAGAAAGCTTTGATAATCCTTTCAAGCTCTTTGATGACTCTCTTAGGAATAATTAGTACAACACTCCAATGCATATGTAGGCTATTTAAGAAAAAAATTGAAAAGAGTGAGACTAGCTATAAAGGATAAAAACGTGTTTTTCCAAGGATTGATTCTTGCCTTGTATGCTTCAATCAAAGGGATGATGTTGATTACAAAACCAATTCGTTAGTTTTACTCCCAAAATTGCAAGTATATTGGGTGTAATTGTAGTAAAGAACAGATATCAATCCCTTAGAGATTGTGTTTAGATGCTACTTAATGCAGGCTGCTTTGTTTTAGAACCAAATTTAATAAATATAAACTGAAAAATTAAAATAAATCAAATAACTAATAATGAACAAATGATAAAACAAAAGTGCAGAAACTTGGAATTCAAGATTTAATAATTAGTGATCACTTTTTCCCTACCTTAACTCCCTCCTACCTTGTTAATTGAATTGTACTTAACCTAAGATGTCCTAATGTATTTACTACCCTCTCTTAAGGTGTAATTAATTGTCAGTAGCCAAATTAAATGGAAATGATTAAGCAATCTCTCAATCTAGAGAATCAGTCCACCAATTCAACTAGTTATGAAGTTATCCTATGGATTATCAACTAATTAGCCAAGATCTCTCTCTAACTAATCAATTAACTTAATGAATGTAGGTCTATGGAGTGTCAATTCTTATTATACAGCCCCACACAATTTACCCAACTCAATTTCTCAATATATTGCAAGGCATAAACTTAACATTCATTAAAAGCATCATTCATTCAAATCAACAAAGTAGGAGTTCAATAAGTAGTTTGAAAGTAATCTCTACAAATAACACAACCACTCATAAAGTCATTAACATCTCCAACAACTAGAAAATCCATAATAAAGATGCTAGAAGAGAAAAACGAAATAAGAACTAGATGAAGTTGGCTTCTCCTCTTCTTTGCCCAAATCTGGAAAATCTGGAGTTGGTGTGCTCTGTACCTAATTTGGAATGGAAATCTTAATTCCTTACCTCTCTCTAGGCTCTAAATTTGTTTTGTAGCTCAAGGAGGCAGGTTCTCAAGACACCCCCTTCGGCCCTAGGGATTTGTGCCCTTATATAGTCACAAGAACATAAAAATAAGTGAAACTCATGTGTCTCTTTGGGTTAGGGATCCTACGATCATGGCAATTAGCATGAATCCCATGATCATGGGTTTTTGTCTTACAACTCCTCCGTTTCTCTTCTCCTCTCTTGGTCCCTAGCTCAATCACAAATGTGGCCACCCTCCATTCCTACATCAAAATGATCAGTTCTTACCCTAAATCAACTTCAAACATAAAAGAACAACCATGAAGATCAAACTAAACAAAAAATACAAAATAAGTCCTAAAACATAACAACAATAACCTATTATGCAAGAAACATATGCCAAATACTTAGAAAAACACATACTAATGCACAAATATCAACTTCCCCACACTTAAACCTTTGCTTCAACTCAAGAAAAATCAAACATAACTAATCAATTTAATCACTTCATTTTCACAAAGAACAAAACATGCAATCCCTCAAAGTTTGGCCAACTTAAATATCAAGCTACTACACATATCATGACTACTTTTATTAATGTCCATAGGTAAACTCAACTTTTGGTGCCATCACTCAAAGATAAGTATAAACGTAAAATGAATATTCCTCACGGTTTCACTCATTTCTCTCAAGTGTTTGATGGTTAGTATTTCGCTCAAGCTCCCTATAGGAAACTACACTACCATAGACTTGCTAATACACCAATTCTCCTCTATAATGATTACATGCATAAAAAGATCAAATGGACATGCTTCGGGTTGTAATGTGGTAAGGGTTAAGGTAGGTCAAACGAGGTAAAGGGTTTAACATAAGCATTCATAAAGTAATCAATGAACAAAAGGATAACAAAACATATTTATGCGATACACAAATGTAAATATACTACTACTCTACACTTATAGATGCTACTAAAATGTTCTTACTTTTCTTTCTTTTTTTTCAACAATTGAAGAAATAATGAACAAAATAGTAACTAAATGTAATGTGATCCAAGAGTAGAAGTATCACTCAACTCATCTCGGAAAAAAATATAGCAAAAATCCTAAACTAATGCATCATTTAATAGTTTACTAAGCTTGTAAATGGGTAGGCTAATTGGGTTTTGGGTTTTAAAATGTGGGGTGTTTTCAAGAAATGAAAAGGTTAAAGCTCAACCGGGGTGGCAATGGATAAAAAAAGGTAGGTCATTTAAGCCAAAGTTTAACACAAAAATATCCTTAATAATCTCTATTAAGTATGCATCTAGTAGACTCAAATTGATTCAAAGCAAGTTCTAAAAGTAATAACCTAAGGAAGCATCACACAAAAAAAGAAATAAAATGAATATAGATGGAGTCATATAGGCTCAATCCTCATATTGGCTGAAATGAAAATTCATTATGCATCTCTACACTATCTCATTGTTTAAGTGTCAAATTCTGAGTAAGCTTATGCAACTAACTAATTTTCATCACTTAACATGGTTCACTCTCTATTTAAGTAGCCTAATCTGAGTTCAAGCATGCATTCAGTCTCATTCCAACTAATATGGCAGAATCTCATGGCAAGACAAATCAAAATGATTCAACTGTGATTCCATTGCTAACACAAAACAACCTAATATACCTCAAACATGCATCCTAATTAACAAAATGAAAACAGTGACTAAGACAAACTAAAACAACGTAATTGACAAAGTAAATGTCACCTCCCACACTTAGACAACACAGTGTCTTCAATGTGACAAGGGAACCACAAAAGGAAAATAAAACACAAAACATAACATCAAACAAACAAGCAAGTAAAACAACTAAAGAGATAAATAAAACAACGTAAAAAGTAAAAGGTAAGAAAGATTTATGGAGATTATGGTAAAGAAGGCATGAGGAAGAGGTTAGCACGTTTTGGAGAGAGAGAGAGAAAAACTTACCAAATCCTTGGATTTTTTGAGTGGGTAATGTGAAATAAGTGTTAAGGGAGTGAATAATAATGGAAAAAGTGGAGAAAACACAAAGATTTGGGGGAAAGATGAAGGATTTGTGAGGTTTGGGTAAGTGGATGTTGGTTTTAGCGTGATAGAATATAAGAAGATAAAGGAAGAGAAAAGAAGGAGGGATTTTTAAAATCCTTTGGTTGGGGATCCCATCCCATGATCGTGGGAATCACAAGAAAGTTTCTGAAGAGCCTTCCTATGTTCATGGGAAACAAATCCATTCCTATAATCACGGGCATTATATGTACACCTAATCTTGATTTTCCAAATTTTTAGCCTTCTTCCAAGCTTAGCATGCATTTCTAAAATTACAGCAACTTGCAAACACGTTAAAATTATAGCATCCCACTACCATAGAGTATATACTAGAACATCCAGAGGACATTCAAGTACATATCTTATGATAATAGCATGTTAGAGCAGTCATGTTCTCTTATATGGAATCATAAAGAATATCATAATATTTAAAAACAACTACTACTCTTCATTTCATTGCAAACATGATTTACACTGTAATCATTAAAACAAATATTTACATTACCAAAACATTTGAAAGTTTACAAGCTTTTATACAAAGTTCTACATTACATAAGAAAACTACATAAAACAGTCTACTATTCCTCAAATGTCAATTGACAGACTTTTGAGCCATTTCTTAATCCAAAATTATTCTTTTAGAGTAACTTAGGAACTAGGTCTCCTCTCTCGTACCTAAAAAGTCACATTTCAATTTTGATGAGTTTTGTGACCTCAATAAGCTAACCATCATCAATGAACTCACTCACATCAAATACACAAATATGTCACATATAACCAAATTCACAACATTCCTCATCTCAATGAGATATAATGAATGTCACACATTTCATATACTCTTTCAGATCTTATATATCCCAATCAATCATATGAACATCAACGTTTAAATATAACACATCACTTTATCATCACAATTTCAGAAATGGGTTCTTAATCATATAGTTCATAATTATAAATGTACAAATGAAGATGCATATGAGACTCAACTTTTTTTATTATTTATTGTGACCAAGTGCCTTTAAGATACAGATACGGATACTATCCCATATAGGGCTCATTCAGATACAGAAATTATAAAGTCAGGCTCTATGTGCAAAATTCTTAGCTTAAAGCTCTTTCAGATTGGTCACTCTAGTCGTAACACCTTTATCTGATTATGCATTTAACGTAATGCATCAAATTATAGAATATGCCATGAATAACAGTTACTTATGATGCACAGACATAATCTTATATTCATTGGACCTAAGTCTGGCATTCAACAATTATGTTGAGTATTCAGATATCTTTTAGAATTCAAAAGCAAACAGAACACTTCCAACACATTCCCAAATATCAATCTCCTCAGACTATTAATATCTGGAATTATCATAATCACAATCAGATCATTAACAGTTCAATAATTGTAAGTTAAACAGAAATAAATCAATACTCGTGAGAACATTTAGGTTAGTCACAGTATGCTCCAGTATACGCTATTGAAGTAAATCACACGTTAACATAGAAATTACTTATAATAGACAAAATACACAAGAAGGGGGGTTGAATTGTGT
>JANZXP010037380.1:0-12350 GCA_027576715.1 Erythroxylum flavicans
AATCACAAAACAAAACTATAAGCATAATGTCTCATTCAATTCAACATTGAATCCAATATTCAATTCAGAAATCACAAACACTGCCGTAAGTCAATATACATTCCCAACTCCAATTCCAACCCAATTCACAAATTCCCAACTCCAATTCCAATCCAACCGGCCAAAGCATATTCACAATAAATAATGCAATATTTATAACTGCACCATAAATATCAATTCACAAATCCAATATCAACCCAATCACGAAATCAACTCACAAATCCAATATCGATCACAAATTCACACCAAATAATGCATTAAGCAGGAAAAAACTACACTTAAAAACTCATCAAACACACCCAAAATTAATTCACTATCTTCAGCTTGGGGTATGGCGTGGTGGTGGACCGGTGTTGCTGTTTACTATGCTGACGTGGTGTGCGGACGTGGTGGTGCGGTGGTGGTGGTGCGACGATGTGCGGACTTCGTAGAAGAAGAAGACCAGCAGCGGCGATGTGCAGATGTGGTGGTGCGGTTCGGTCATTCGGTGGTGTGGTGCGATCGTTCGGTGGTGCGGTGGTGGTGTGGTGGTGAGTGAAGAAGAAGAAGTGAGATACGGAGATGAGGTAGAAGAAGAAGATGGTGAGTGATGGTTTGGTGGTGCAGTTGAGAGTGAGAGTGAGAGTGAGAGATGAGGTAGAAAACAGAAGTAAAACATAGAAGAAGAAGATGAGAGATGAAGACAGTGAGAGAGGCGGCAGCCAGATGAAGAACAGAAGAAGCCAAAAAGAAAGACGACTTCGTTCGATGTAGTTTAATTTTTAAGTTTTTGCAAAATGGTCCCTCCATTTTAATTAACTAAAATATCGACCGGTATTTAGCTGGTATTTTAAATACAGATCGGTATTTATGGCCGATACCGAAGACACGGATACTATTCCAATAATCATACTGGCCGATACGAAACGGTATCTGTTGCCATGATACAGACACGTTTTTCATTTCCACTTAATACAGTTCTATAACAATTTTCTGAAAAAAATTTGCAATGGACCCACCATCACAGATTTTTCAGACCTGTTGCTTTAAATTGATGGTTGCTTTTAATTGTTTGCTGCAAAGAAAACAAAACTTTGTCTAACGTGGGGCCATTGTTTGGAAAGATTGAATAAATATTGCAGAAACCTTGTTTTCGTGGGCCATTATAAAGCATAAGAATAATTTTTGTAACTCAAAAACTTTTCATGGGCCCACCATTTGCTTTAATTGTTGCATATCTTCTGGAAAAACATGATTTTCGGAAAATTTTGTTCTTGTGGGGCCCACTTGAAAAGCTTTGTGTAAATTCTAAAACACATAAGCTTATTTTTTGTGGGCCTCATTGAAAAGTTTATACTTGGAAATAATAAATTGTTTGGTCAGCCACAAATGGAAGTGAACAAAGTTAGTGTTAAATGATTCCGTGCATATACGTCTTTCGCCAGTGATAGGGTATATTGTATTTACATTATAGTCCATATCTATTTTGTATTTATATATAAAAACCTGTAAATATTTCAGCATTGATAGATTAGCCCAATTTTATTAAATTACATGATTTAAATCATTGTTTGATTTTAAATTTATGTATATATTTATTTTTATGCAAACATACGATATTGATGCATGATTAATAAATTTTAAAAGATTATGTGGAACCTTTATTATTCATATTTTACATAAAATAAGGTGTCATGTGATCAAAATAATTTTAATTAGTTGAAGATTAGTCATAACATCTTTGATTAAGAAAAATTATATATTAACTGCTATGGATCATATCTAATACAATGACACAAATTGTAATTAATCATATTCAAATATAATAAATTTTATCCCACATGAAGATTTATTGTATTTGCATGGTTAATTAGGACGAAATAGTAAATTATATTTTTTCTTAATTTACTCACAGGTATTAAGAAAAGGAATATAATTTAATAGTTTCATCATAAAGGTTATGTATGAATCTTTTAATTAAAACTTAGCCCACATGCAGTTTTAATTATTATATGATTCACATTTGAAATATCATCGCATATTTTAACATTGATAAAACATTATACATGCTTCTTTGCTTCAACAAATTTAGCAACATAAGCATGTTTATTTGAATTTTATGCAGTTGTTCAACCTATGAATTTTTTGATATTCAATGTGATATTCCCAAAGTGAATGGTGATAACTAAAATATGGAAAGAGAGGATTCTCCTCTAATTAAGGTCGATGAACATTGATTATGCTATCCAGAAAGATGAACCATCTGCACCTACTGAAACTATCACTCAGGCTAAAATTGCTCTTTATGAACGTTGGGAGCGATGTAATCACCTTAACATGATGTACATGACAATTGTGCATTAGTCTATGTTTTTCTAAGTATTTGGCATGTGTTTCTTGCATAATTGTTTATTATTATTGCATTTTAGGATTCATTTTGTATGTTTTCGTTTAGTTTGTTCTTCATTGTTGTTCTTGTATGTTTGATGTTAATTTAGGGTAAGAGTTGATCATTTTATGTAGGAATGGAGATTGAGCTAGGGACTAAAAAGGAGAATAGAAGAGGAAGCATTCTATTGCAAGATCCCATGATCGTGGGAATCATTCCAATTCCCACCACCATGGGATGTTTAATCCGAGACCATCTGCAGGGTTCAATTAAATTTTAGGTTTTTTTGGACTATATAAGATAATAAACCCCCATGGATGAAAGAGGACGTGAACCCTCTATGTTGAAGATCCTCCTTGAGTGAAAAATCCATATTTAGAGTCTTAAGGAAGGTGGAGATTCAAGGATCATCAATCACAATTGGGAAAATAACACATCAACACCAAATTTTCCATATTTTGGCAAAGAAGAGAAGGAGTTTTCTTTATTCAATTTTCTATCATTTTTATCTCTTATAGTCATTGTAATATGGAATATTTTAATGTTGGTGATGTTATAGACACCATGAGTGGCTAGTTTAATTTTTAGGGATTACTTTTGAACTATCTTGTTAACTCCTATTTTATTAAATTGAATGATAAATGTCTTTGATGAATGTTGATTGTATTCATATACCTTGCAATAAATTGAGAGATTGAGTTGGGTAATTTGTGTAGGATTGTACAACGAGAGTTGGCAACCTATAGACTTACATTTCTCACGCTAATTGATTAGTTAAAAGAGAGATCTTGGTTAATTTAATTGATCACCCATAGGATAACTTAATAACTAGTTGAATTAGTGGAGTGATTAGGTAAATTGAAAAATTGCTTAGTCAACTTCATTTAATTTGATTAGGGACAATTAATTACACTTTGAGGGTAGTTAAGATAAATGGACATCTTAGGTGAGACACAATTCAATTAATAAAATAGGAGGGGGATAAGATAAGGCGAAAGTGATTTTAGTCGATAAAACCTTCAATCCCGATTTTTTGCATTTTGGTATTATTAATTTTTAATTGTTAGTCATTTAATTTTAATTTAATTTTTGAGATTATTTCTATAAAACAATTTAGTTTCTAAACAAAGTTTGAATTGAATTAAATGGTGGCTAAGCATCAATTCTCGTAGGATCGATATCTACTTTTCAACTACAAGTCACGACCTGTATACTTGTAATTTTTGAGCATAAAACTAGTGGACTGTTTTGCAATCAACAAGTTTTTGGTGCCATTGTCGGGGATGCGATTAGTTTAGTTCTTTAATCTAAGGCTTTTTTTTCACTATCTTTTGTTTTTAAATTAAAAAAATAGGGCATAAAGTAGAGACACGTCAAGACATCTTAGAGTAAGAAAGAGACATCTGAAGAGTTAAATGCTAAGAAGAGATAAAAAGAACGATCATGGAGGATGTATATTATAGGGAGCAAGGTTCTCTTGTGGAATTCAATGAGCCCCAATTTGGTTGGGGAAATCATCATCCTTATATGAACTCGTACACTTCGGGGTGGCAGAACCATCCAAATTTCTATTGTTTCAATAATGCAAGCATGCACATGGAACATCAAGACTTATTTGAATTTCAACATGATGAATCAAATTCATGGGATTCTAAGCTAGAAAAAATCATGGATAAGCTCACAGATATGGAAGAGAACCAGAAGAGATTGGAAGAGAAGTTTGAGCAAGTAACAGAAGATCATGTCTCTTCTATTCACAATCTAGAAATTCAAATAAGCCACCTTTCCAGGGAATTTTGTAAGCAAAGCGTGGAAAACTGTCTGGGCAGAATGAAAGTAAATTCAATAGAGCCATGTCAAGCTATCACACTTAGGAATGGGGTAGAGCTAGAAGAACCAGCAAGAAATCAAGCTAAACTTAACCTTATAGAAGATTAAGAAATCAAGAAAGAGGACGAAGAAAAGGATGAAAACCCCTCATATTATCTACCCGATCTTAGTATACCATGCTTGAACTTCGAAAAATCTTGGGTAGATGTCCATGACAAGAACCTTATCTTTTGGAGTAATGATGATCAAATGACATTCAACATGAATGATGTATTAAAGAATCCTAAGTATCTCGTTCAGGATAATTGATATGTTCGAATCTTTTGAAGAATAAGAGGACAAAGAACAGATGACAACCGACATTAAGTTCGAAGAAGCTATGAAAGTCTATGTTCGTGAAGCGAAAGAAGCAGAGGAGATGAAGGTTATTAAGGAAGAAAGAGAGCAACTCACCTTTGTACAGGACAAACTGTTGGATTCAATGAAAGATTCAGGGAGTTTTGTTATTCCCTACCTTGTTGACAGTTCAGTTGAAAGAAGGACATTATTGAGCTTAATTGGTTTTCATAATATTATCAACATCATCCTTCTGATTATGTTGCAATTTGTAGCTTACTTACAGGCTACAAAACTGATATTGAACAAAAAGGGTGGAAGCAAGCCGCTCATAATTGATTCGAGCTAAATTTCTAAGGATAAAGCATCGAACTACTGACTTTAAAAAAAGGGATATATAGGAGGCAACTTATGGAATTTTATTTTCATTGATTGTTTTTATTAGAAAGTTTGAATTTTGTAATTAGGATTATTTTGTTTCCAAATAAAAATTGAAAAGAAATAGTACTTCGATAGAAGGTGAAAGGACCACAAAAGAATTAAGAAGTGATTTCTGAAAAAATGTGAAAAGAACAAAAGAAGAAAAAATAAAGAATCGATGGAAAACTGCAGGCCACGACTAGGCAAAAGAGGGAAACAAGCAAATTTTAAAGGAAATTTTACCGTTTTACCCTCCAATCACATATATATTTATTTCTACCTTCACTTTTTCATTCACTTTCACTTTATCTCTCTAGATTTCAAACTTACAAACACTCTCATATCTTTCTACAGAAATTTCAAACTTTTAAATTTCTTCCAAACTCTACCTATTTATAAGAAAATATGTCACGCATTAAGCAATCAGCCAGACAGGAGTAATCATCGGGATGAAGTCTAAGTTTCGAGATGAGGGAGAAGAAACAGAGTAACAGGCTTTGGAACACCCTTCCCGATCTACACAGAGGAGGAAGGTATTTGTTTCCAATCCCTAAATGCTAGACAAATAGTAGTTCCTAAATATTTTGATTTCAAAATGCTTGATAGGCTAGAATTGCACGATAAGGTAGAGAACTTAGCTGAACGAATCCAGTGAGCCAAATTTATACATTTCTAATTTCTTGTCTACTAGGAGCTCACTTTGGAAATTTTCACTTCCTTGTCCTATGACCCTATGAACCCTAAGGAAATGTGGTTTAGGTTGAGAGGACAAGCGTATGAATTGAACATAGAAGTACGTTCGATATATGTGGGTTTCTTGAATCCTCCATTATTGATTAGCATGATGATTTTTATTCTTCTCGTTATTGGAACGAGCTAATTGGAATAGAGCAATTTCATGCTAAAAATGCCCACAATAACATAATAAGGACCCACGAACACTTGTTGTTGAATAAATTCATGTGCCAGCTAGTTTTTGATAAATCAGAAACCAACAAGTATTATACAAAGGAACTCTTTATGTTGTGGTGTATGGACCACAGCATTCTAGTATGCTCATCTACACATGTGCTGAACGTTGTTGTTACGACTTCGTGCAAGAGGAGCAACAATTTAGGTATGGGTACCTAGTTTTTGCCATTGTTGAATATTATGATGTCGATTGTAGAAGGTTCACTGTTGACAGGTGTGCATTAGGTTATGTTTTTATAGGAATTTGGTATGTGTTTTCTAGCATAATTGTTGCTTATTATTCTAGTTTAGGATTCATTTTTCATGTTTTCATTAAGTTTGATTTGCATTTTTGTTATTGTGTGTTTGATGCTAATTGAGGGTAATAATTGATTATTTTTGTGTAGGAAAGAAGAGGGAGCAATTTGGAGGGTGAACAAGAGATCAAAGAAGAGAAGACAAGAAAAGTTCATTTGGGGCAAATTCCTATGTTCGTGGGAATCAGGAAAATTCCCATAGACGTGGAAAATCACAAAAAAAAATAAAGAGTGGTTATATCTATAATTCCCACACTCGTGGGAATCATGCAGATTCCCACGGACGTGGGAATTGTAATTTGAGGCAATCTGCGAGGCCTTATTAAACCTAGATTTTTTGGACTATTTAAACATCATTAACCTCCATCTTCAAGGGAGATGACAACCACCTGTAGCAACACCATCCTTGAGTGAAGAACACATGTCTAAAGCATTGAGAAATGATTGAAGACAAGGATCATCATCAAGATTGGACAAAATACCACATCAATACTAAAATTCCATATTTTGGCAAAGAAGAGAAGGAGTCTTTCTATTCAATTTTCTTTCATTTTAATCTTTTCTATTCTTTGTAAAAATGGCTTATTTGATTGTTGATGATGTTATGGAGACCATGTTAGGCTGATTTTATTTTAGGGATTGCTTTTGAATTATTTTTTCAAAACTCCTATTTTATTGAATTGAATACAATTGTCTTTGTTGATTGTTGTTCTTAATTGTCATCTTGCAACAAATGGAGAGAGTGAGTGAGATGAAATTTGTGTAGGATTGTACAATGACAGTTGGCGACTTATAGACTAGTAATTATCATATTAATTGAATAGTTAGAAGAGAGATCTCGATTAGTCAATTGATCACCCATAGGATAGTTTAATAACCAGTTGAATCGGTAGAGTCATTGGGTAAGTTGAGAGATCGTTTAATCGATTCTTGTTAATTCAATTAGGGACAAATAGTTACAGCTTAAGAGAGGATAATTATTACATTCAAAAATCTAGGGTGAGACATAATTTAATCAATTAAATAGGAGGGAGAGAAAATAAGGAAAAAGTAACCTTTAGTATTTAGATTCTTGAATTCAGCTTTTCTGCAATTGCAGTATTGTTTATTATTTACATTAGTCTTTTAGTTTTAATTTAATTTTCCAGATTATTTGCATTTCACAATTTAGTTTCTTAAACAAAGTTGTGTCTAAATTAAGCAGTTTCTAGGTATCATTCCCTGTGGGATCGATATCTGCTCTTTTTAACTACAAGTTAAGACCCGTTTACTTGCAGTTATTGAGTATAACACAAGTAGATAGGTTTTACTTTCAACAAGTTTTTGGCGCCTTTGCCGAGGATTGATTGTTGAGCATCATATTTGATTTAGATTACTTTGATTTAAGAGTTTTTGATACTTTTCCTTGTGTATTTGCAGGTGCATAAACACAAGGAGTACATGAAGGATGAAAGAAGTTATAGAGGACGAATTTCTCGACATTAAGAAGCGCAAAAGAGAAATAAGAAGGGCAAAGTGTCTAAATTTCTCAAATCAAGATATGGTTGAAGAAAGAGAGCAAGGAGGAATAGAAAAGACACTCATGGATTTTATGAGGCCAGGGTTTATTCCTCAAGGAGTGGTAAGGCCGGTAGTTCAAGCAAATAATTTTGAGATAAAGTCGGCACTACTCAACATTCTCCAAAATAGTGTGCAGTTCTACGGGCTATCCAACGAGGATCTGAATTCCCACATTGCAAATTTCTTAGAGATCTGTGACACATTCAGATTCATCAGAATGTTTGACGATGCGATGAAGATGTGATTATTTTCATTCACATTGAAGGATCGGGCTAAAGCATGGTACAATTCTTTGAATCTAGGCCAGATCACGACTTGGAAGCAACTTGCCCAAACATTCCTCACCAAATATTTTTCGTTAACAAAAATGACAAGGATTATCAAGGAGATAACAAATTTCCAGTAAAATGATGGAGAATCTCTTTATGAAGCTTGGGAGAGATTTAAGGAACTTCAAAGAAACTGTCCCCTTCATAACCTCCCAAAGGAATTTCTGCTTCAAGCATTTTATAATGGAGTGAATCTGAGCACAAGGGGCACAATTGATGCAATAGCCAGAAGTTCATTGATGAGGAACACGGTGGAAGAAGTTTATGATTTATTAGAGGAGTTGGTGAGCAACAACTACATGTGGTCGAGCGAGAGGCATAGACAAGGACAGAAGGAACAAAAAGGTATAATACCTATTGACTCAGTTACTACCTTGCTGGCTCAAATCATAACTTTGACGAAGCAGTTAAACAATATGCAAGGAGCGTCCACCTTAACAATTAAGGCAATGCAAACAGAATGTGAGTTGTGTAGGGAGAACAACCACAGCTCAACGAAATGTTTCCTATTGGGAGCTAGCGGGACCGAATAGGTAAGCTATTTAGGCCAGCCGCAGTGAGGTAATAACCCATATTCAAATACATATAATCTGCATTAGAAAAACTACCCAAACTTTTTTTGGAATAACAATAATGCAGGTGTCCAACAAAGACCACAAGGACTGCCAGGATTCTAGTAAGATCGAATCGGAGCATTGGAAAGCAAAATAGATAAGATGATGGAGGTTTCGGGGTCTAAATTGGCAGCACAAGAAGAGAATCATAAAAGGATGCATGCAAGCCAGGAAGAAAATCAAAAGAGGATAGAAGCAAAATTCGATCAGATTTTAAAGAATCATGCATCATCCATCCACAATCTGGAAGTTCAGGTGCACTTACTAGCTAACACTTTATCTTCACGAAATGCAGGTAGTCTACCAAGTAACATTGAGGTGAATTTGAAGGATAAAATTATGGCCATTACTCGGATAGAGAAAGAAGAAAGCAAACATGGGAAGAAAGATGGAAACAAGCAAGAAGAACAAACAGTGTTGGAAGTCCTTCTAAGTGGACCAGTAAGAGAGCTGATTAAGGAACTTCAGCTTGGACTTCCACATAAAATTTCTGGTTAGTTCTAAGGAAAGGAAGTTAAGCGAGATGACAGACATAACAAATCAACTCCAGTCAGAGCTCATGTTAAAGGGGTCATTGAAAGAAGAGGTTATCAACCATATATTATAAGAAAGTCTGTATATGGCACAGAAGAAAGAAGACCCAAGATACTTTTTCATTCCATGTAGTCTAAATGGAGTTAAAATAGACTGAGCATTTACAGATTTAGGAGTAGGTATCACCATGATGCCATACTCGTTCAGTAAGAAGTTAGGTCTAGAAGAGCAAGAGATGACTAAGACATTAGTGAAAATGGCTAATAGGACAGTTCATTTACCAAAGGGGATCATCAAGAATGTGCAGCTACACATGGATTTTACATATTGGATATTAGTGAAGACGAGGAAACCCTGATGGTTCTTAGGTAACCGTTTCTAGCTATTGTTCGTGTAATTATTGATGTTGATAGGGGCGAGTTAATACTGAGAGTAAGGAAGGAGCAGTTCACATTCAAGGTGTCAAAGAAGAATTATCATATTACTTCACCCCCGACGGACATCAAAGAACCTAAAATTGAGACAGGATGGGAAAATATTGAGGACCCTGGAAATGTGTTTAGGAAGAAACGAACATGTAAGAGAAGGCGAAGAAAGGAAAACAATGATGAAGGTGGAGCCCAGAATAAGGTAGCCCGTGTACAAAATTTCAGATTAGTTTATGCACTGCTTTCATTCCAGTCATTTGAACCACCATAAGAAGGAGAGTCAACTAGCCTTTGTTTGTTTTTGTTCAATTAATGGTTCATTTGAATTCTTTAGTTATTATCATGTTTGAATTAGATTTGATTTATGTATATGTTGATTTTTTTTGGATTTCAATTTGTTTTCTTTTCAAATTTCTTGTTGATGATATTATCTTGATGTGATTGTAGATTTTAGGATCATGGAGAATGCATATAAGCTTCGAAGAAGGTTTGAAATTGTAAGGAATCACCAATTCCCATGTTCGTGGGAATTGTGGTGATCCCCATGAACGTGAGAAATCTCTCCAGAAAGTTTCTAGCGAGAAAACCCACGTCTTTGAGAATTGTGGTGATTCCCATGAATATGAGAATCCTCTCTAGAAAGTTTATGGAGAGAAATCCCACGCTCGTGCGAATTATGGAGATTCCCACAGACATGGGAATCCTCTCTAGGGAGTTTCTAGAAAGGAATTCCGTACTCATGGGAATTGTGGGGATTCCCACGAGCATGGGAATCCCATCCAGGAGGAAACTTAAAGTTTCTCCCCTTTTCTTCTCTCATTCATTTTTCAAAATTTCACTCCCTCTTCTCTAGAACACAATTTTCTCTCCTCCCACTCTCTTAAACTCTTCATTTTTCATCTAGATTCTTGGTAGTTTCTTCATCCTTTTCTATTAATCTTACATTCCTTCATTCTTTTTATACATCAATCATTCAAAGACATAAGGATTTAGATGGAATTTCATTTTGTCTCTCTAAAATACAAATTTCATTCTCTCTCTTTCGTTTTTGTAGATTTTCTTCTAACAATGGCTCCAGCAAGGACGATAAGGTTTAGGCAACCAGTCGACGAGCTCTGCCTTAAAGTTTTCAACGAAGGAAAACCCAACTTAGCGGCAACCTATCGGGTCCCATTTCTGTAACATCCCATTATCCCATTATTAGGGTTAGAACCCTTAGATGTTTTATATATAAAAGTTTATTCAGATTTTAGAAATGCATTTCATCCATTATATGCCATACATATGCACATGAATAATATTGTTATTCATGAAATAATTGTACATGCATTCATCAACATTTTTCGGGTATGATTGATGTATAAATGCATTTAAAATGCGAATCGTGAATTATTTATGTTGAAAATTTATTTGGTGATAATAGTTATTATTTTAGAATTTTCAGTGAATTATGGATTAATTGTCTTGAAAATTTAATTGGTGTGTAATAGAAATATTTTCATATTTTTGGAGACATTTAGAATATTTTGGAGATTTATCAAAATTTTGAGGTAATTTAGACAAGGAAAAATATAGAAATAAGTGACAAATAGAAGTGTGACAAATGGACCTATTAAGAATTTACAATCGGACAAATTACCAAGTGATAATTGGTAGCCTTACATTGATAACAAATAGGCTACATGCAAAGGTGACATGTGGCATTGTATGACGAAGCCTCATAAGTCATGTTTGAGTAAGAAACTTTCTACATCTCCTTTGTTTTGTCTCCACAAAACACACCATCTTCCTTCTTGCTTTGCCATCACTAAAACCCATTATTTTCTCTACCCATTTCTGAAATTTTTACTAGAGGATTTGAAGTGTGAATCAAGTAAGTGATGTTTTATTGCTTTAAGTTGTATGGGCAGTGTAAATGACAATTGGATGATGTTTTAATTTTTGTAAATGGGTACATGCATGAGTGGTGTAGGAAGATAAATGAATGCATGTGTGAATGGTGTTGATGCATGTGTGGGTGGTGAAGGAAGTAGCAGATTTGGTGATATGCTTAATAAGATGAAAGATTGAAGTGAGCTGGAGTATGTTATATGCAGTGCTTTACTGAACATGCATCTATATTTAAAACATAAATTGATCTGTGAATATCGAAATTGGATGGAGATTGATTCAGAGTAAATTAGAGACATAGGGCTACATTTTTCATGAAGGAATCGAATTTGAAATCTGTCATTAAGAGTCTTAGAATTTGGCTTGAAGTTGAAAATTTTGTTCTGTCGTTGTTTGGGATCCAAAATGCATGAAATAGATATCATTAGACACTTCAGACATTTTGAAACATTTGTTTAGCAGAAGGTATTGCCTAAATACCTCATTGTCTAGGTCAAAATGGTCATACAAATTTGACTCAAAATTTACTTAAGAAAATCTGGAAAAAAATTACAGAACATATGATATGGAAAAATATGGAATAGGTACTGTTTTGAGGTTTATAATCAATCATGAATTGTTGAAATGTGTATTGATGTTATTGACCTAAAACTAAAGTAAAAATAATAGAATTTTGATAATGAAGTGTTTGATAAAAGGGATATCATGTTATGGAAAAGGATAGGTTTCATGAA
>JANZXP010037391.1:0-12349 GCA_027576715.1 Erythroxylum flavicans
ATATGCTAACATTATGCATGAGCAAGAAAATGCATTTCCTTAATATCTCTTTGAGCTCATATGTACTGAAATTTCAGGTCCTAACCCTTAATATGAGAACGGGATGTTACACCTACACTATTGGATTAATAGAAATCGGGGTGGTTCTACCACCCTAAAGTGTACGACTTCATGTAAAGATGATGATTTCCCTAGCCAAATTGGGGCTCATTAAAATCTGTAAGAATCCCTTGCTCCCTATAATATACATCCTCCATGATCATTCTTTTTATCTCCTCTTAGCATTCAACTCTTCATATTTCTCATTCTCACTTTAGGATGCCTTGATGTGTCTCTAGTTTATGCCCCAATTTTTAAAAAAAATAAAAACAAAAAACTAAACTTATCGTCTCTCCGACAACGGTGTCAAAAACTTGGTTGCAAGTTTATGTATGCTAAGTTTTACTATTTTAATCTCGATAAAACTGCAAGCACACGGGTAGTTCGCGTAGTAACTAAGGTATCGATCCCACAAAGAGAGTCAACCTAGTCCTAAAATCTAAGGTTGAACTAAATCGCAACAATCTAAAATAAACAATAAATGCAGAAAATTAATCAATCAACAATCAATTATGAGAATTCAATTTCGAAAATAATAACAAACAAATCACACAACCAAATCAAGAATTAACCTAGGAACTACTAATTGAGAGAAAGGGGGTTTTATTCCAAAATTAATGAAAATCTAATCAATTATGCAATTACCAAATTATTGGGTATAGACGATCCTAGGGTGGATTACACTCTCTCAAGTTATAATCTTTAAATCCTAATTAATAATCTCTAATTTAAATTATGGAATTGTGATCTCTCAACTCACAATTGACCCAAAACCTAAATTAGCTCTAAAATTGTCTAATAACCTACCGGAAATCTATGTTTGATCTCTCATGACACGATTTCACCAGTTTGATTCAATTCTTATCTATCAAATTACCTAACTGTCATTGGCCCAATTTGACGATATTCACTCGACTCACCTTTTTAATTTATTGCTGAAATATTAAAAATAGATATCGAATCACAAATAACTCAAATAAAAATGGAATAAATTAGATTTCATTAAAATCAAAGATAAAATCCGAAAGGAGAGTTTAGACAATAGTCAACATTCAACATAACCTATTCTCAATAATTATTTTAATTTCATACATTAATAAAACTGAAATAAGTTGGAAAATATGATCGGAACGGATCATTAGAGGCAGCGATGGTGGGAAACCACCTATTTTGAGAAATAATTCGTCTCGAGCTTTGTCTCCATGTCCCTCGTCCTTTGTCTCCTTCCTCAAATCACTTAATAGCTCTCTAGGGCTTTTAAATTTTGGTTGATGTGAAAGCCCTACCAAAAGGCTCTTCTTCTATTTTGTAATGTTTTATTTATATCTTGGAAGCCCAAGGGTTAATTTGGGGTCAAAACGGTCTAAAAAATCTAGCGAAATTTGAGTTTTTGTATTAGTCTGACATATTTGTCACGATCGTGGCCCAAAGTGCACGATTGTGGCCTAGCACATAGCCTTCTGTCATGATCGTAGCCCAAAGTGCACAATCGTGGCTAAGGTCCTATCAGCTGCTTGTTTTTGTCGCGATCGTGGCCTATTGTGCCACGATACAGGGCCATGTGTTTAGCTCAAAACTCTTCGAAACTTCTCTGTTCTTCACCGTTTACCCTGAAACACTAACAAACACATCAAGGTACATCAAAAATATAACATTTAAGCTCAAAGACTTATACTAACCTGTAAAACACTTAAACACATAAATTAACACAATTAAAACCCAAATACGCACTAAACACTCAAGTTATCACTAAATACTTAACGAATTAAACCCTAAAACACAATGAATATAACAACTATCACTTACCAGTTAACATTTCAAGATATATAATTCACATTTCACATCATAATCACATTTATAAATCAATTACATTTGGAATTTGTCGATTGAGTGCATGAACAATCATTATAATGTGTGCAAAAATTCAAATTCACGTGTGTGTATGCTACGAGCATGAAATGCACTTCTTAATCTCTCATTGCTATTTCTTATTTACAGAAATCTAGGGTTCTAACCCTTAGTATGGAAATAGGATGTTACATATGCTTTATGAAAATGTTATATTAAGACAATCAAACTAGCTCATTAAAGGCATCAATCATATCATAAGCATTTTAAGTGTTCAATTGTTCCCATTTCATTCACAAACATTAAAGTCACATGTCATTACAATTCACAACCCACATATATATTACACAACATTTGTTTGAGTTCATTCTCTGTACCAAAAATATAACATAAAATGGGATGCTAATATATAAGACTCTAACTAGACTTTTTAGATTCAACTGGTCAAATCTTTGAGCCATTATTGTCCCTAAAATACAAGTACTAGACTTCTATTATATAACCTCAGTAGCTAGAACTCCCTTAAACCTGAAAAATAACATTGCAAATTTGATGAGTTTGGGAACTCAGTGAGTGAAGCATCATCGATGTATTCACTCAAGTTAGATCACAAAAACAAGTTATAACCCAATTCAACAATTATATTATACCATTCAGTATTGAATACCAAATCACATTTCATCATACTTCAACAAGTACATCATGTAAGTTAGCATTGCATATCAAAGGACATCATCCGTTAACTTCAATTTTAATTCACTATTTCAAACAATTCAATAATTATTCCAATTCAATCATTTGATATATATATATGGATGTATATGCAAATGCACATGTGATTCCATTTTCATTTTTGCTTTGTTGTGACCAAGTGCCCATCAACCTAATTTACTGTCCTGTATTCATTTATGGACACTGAGATCATTTCTAATTCACATCCATTGTGGATATCGAGTCTATGTCATCTGAGCCTGAGGCTTTTTTTCACAATCCTAAGCTCAAAGCTGTTTTCCCACTTCGGTCACTCTGATCACAACTCCTTTATCTGATCATGAATTTCAATGTGATGAGATGCGTCTTTTAATATGCCATGCTTTCATTTTAGTACACCTAGGCCCTATATGAAGCTTCTCGGATCAAAGTCTGACATTTAGCAATCGATTGTACACACATTTTTGATTAAACATTCAATTCATACAAAAGCACATATAATTGAGTTTACACATCTAAATTAACTCATAGTACGCTCAAGAAAAGCTATTGCCTTGATGTTTTGGCAATTTCTGGATATTGATGATCACCTTGCATGTCTATCATCATGCAATACACATATAGTTAATAGATCACTAATTTGTTTGATCATATGAATATACAATCACACACATGTTTATGTGTCATGTTTCAAAGCATGTTCAATTAACTCTTTGGTATGTATTCTTATACAAATATCTTGACCATTTGAACATTATAGCTTGATTTACTCCAAATTCATCAATCATACATTCATTAAACTTTTCTATCAATATATATTCATACAATTACCTAATTCTTATTCAAAATTACCTTATGTTCTTCAATGCTCATGCATTCATACCTAATACACATTACTCGTATCATTTAAGATCATGTTTGCATTCATAACAATACCTTTGTTCCTTCATCACATTAAAATTTCTAGATTTTCTTACATTGATACCAAAAAAATACATTCTTTGATTTATTAAATCAATTAATAACTTAAATTATCAGGATCTTTAACTAATTAATCAAGCAACAATCTAAGTTCCTTCTAAGCCTTGATCAAAACCAAATACACCAATTTAGAGTGACTTTTCCTCGGTTAGTTCAACGTGTACACAAAACAAAAATTATTGATCTAGAACTAGGCCCACAATTGTGGGTGACCTTGACACGATCGTGATAGAAACTAGTGCAATAGGCCATGATCATGCTCTAAGGGCCACGATCGTGCACAATCTTTCTTCCTCAATTCTCCATGAATTTCACATACTTAGAGACATCACTACTACTTAAATTTTTTTCTAGAATTCATATCCTATAAAGCAACTTCATTTCATGCAAGTCTAGCTTACATATTGGTTACATTAAATTCCACAAAAATCTACTCATTTGTTTCATTACCATTCACTTTATGCCATCATACATATTGTCCTAACTTTTCCAGTTTTGAAACACTTCATTAACACCTATCTTTGGCATGAATTCATCATCAATTATACCTTAAATCTTAACTTAGATCATCCATATGATAACCTATAAGCTACTATTTTCATGCATTCAAAAGTAACTAATTCATCCATCATTTTCTAGTATATCTTCAACATCAACACTACATTCAATCCATCCCTAATCAGTCATCATATCACATGCCATAAAGATTAGTATTTTACTTACTTGTTTAGCTCAAATTCCACCTCAATGTATCAAGCCTGCTTTGCCTCACATGCATATAAGATCATGTCAAGAACAAGGTGGGAGTAGGATAGTTTCAGCAAAGAAAACAAGAAGACAACAATTTCAACAATGTTTTGCTTCTAAATCTATCTTTAAAAAGGATTTTTGAATGGATTTTGATGTGGCAATTGAAGAAAAATTAGGAAAAACATAGAGCTATGAAGGAGAAGTAAATTTCAATTATGAGAGGGGGGAGAAGGAGAGAGTACAATAGAAACATAAAGATGGTGCTGGAGTTGTCTATGTTGGTATAGGTATAAGATTAGTAGAAGGACCCTTATCAGAAAAACAAATAAGATGTATGTCCATTCTTTAAGTTACCAAATGTCACTTAGTTCCTGTCACTTAATTCTCTAGGCCATTTATCACTCATTTTATAGGCTTAGTCATCCTAAAATTCCACATGTCAATTCTCTTGCTACTTGAAATTTTTCCTAGTCTAAATACACATTTTAATCCATCAATCTTCCAATTGTGGCAAATAACTCCAAATTAAAAATTGTAATCCATCAATTCTTTTTATTTGAAAATAAAAATACAAGACATTAGAAACATACAATCATGTCACAATTATTTAGAAACATTTATACCCCAGAACATGTCAATTGAATGTAATTTTTCTAAATCAAAATTCATGTGTGTATGTCTATATTATGTATGTGAATGAAATAATAAAAAATCATATTCTAAATGAACCAAATTCATTCTAATATGACATAATTAAGTAATCTAACTCTTTAATCCCTCAGTGGATTTGGAAACCGACTATTACAAAAACAAAAAATTCTCAAATCTTTTAAAGTTGAAAATTTTTTAGGAATTCCGTTAGGAAGAAAGGCACTATGTGGCATTTAATAAGATTAAAGATTACTTGACTAAGCCTTTATTTTTGAAGCCTCCTCAGAAGGTAATACCTTTAAAGTTATACCTTTCTGTTATAGAGGAATCTATTGGGTGCTTACTAATGTAAAATGATAAGGTAGGTCATGAGTAGACTACTTATTATGTAAGTAAAATTTTGACGACAGTAGGAAGAAAGTACGTCCATTTTATAAAATTATCTTTAGTGATATATTTTACTTAAATAAAATTAGGAAACTTTTTACTTCAAAATCAAGTTTGTGTGGTTTTACAAACCAATTTTAGGAAATATATGCTGGATAAACGAGTTATTTTAAGGATCATTGGAAAGTGACTTATGAAATTTATATATTTTAACCTAGTTTATTATCCCCATATGTCAGTAAAGGGTCAAATGTTGTTTCTCTTCTTAGTAATCCACCCAATATAAATTTAAAGGGATGTGGAGCATTTAGTGTTTACTTGTTTAAAGAAGCCTTGCAAATTGAAATTTGATGGTTCTATCATAAAGAAGTCAGCTAATGTTGGGATAGTCATTACTTCACGAAATGAAACAAAACTCTTCTTTATCTTACGATGGATTTCTTAGAGCTAAAGAAATCCTCATTATGGGAGATTCTAAATAGTACTGTGGCAGGTTATAGAAGAATATAGGTGTATAATTTTAAACTTATTGTCTTATTATACTACTGACATTCAATTATCGATGAGATTGAATTTTAAGATATTCCTCAAGAAGAAAAATGGGAGGTGAATGAACTTTCTTAAATAGCCTCTGAAGTAAGGATAAGCAATGGACTTATTCATAAATGTGTTATTATATAATGAAAGTCTCACCTATCCATTTATAAAAGAGTGATATCTTTAGAAGATTTTAACATCGATAAATGAGTCACTTAAGATTGAAGGGAAGATATTAGAAACGTTTTAAAGAACCTTGATAAAAAGGTTCCTCATATAATTAAATTGCAAGCACTCGACTTTTTATTGATTGAAGGAATCTTATTTTGACAAGGCAGTGATAGATTTTGTGAGGGGTTGTATGGTGGGTTACTAATAATATCAAAATTATAGGAGAATACATCAAATTCCTAGCTCTAACTTTCATTATATAGTTAAGCCATATCAATTTAAGAGTTGAGATATTAATGTTATTAGGAAAATATACCTAGCTTCCTTTAAAGTTGATAATTTTATTTTATCATAAATGAATTATTTTACTAAATAGGTAATGGCTCAGTTTATGAAAAAATATGAACAAACTGATGTAATGAAGTTTATTAAAAAATAAATTATTCATCAATTTGGAATTCCACAGTCAATAACAAGTGAGCAGAATACCATGTTTATTAATCAAGAAGTGAAAGATTACACCATAGATTATGACATGCAATTTTTGAATTCAAATCCTTACTATGCTCAAGCTAATGTATAAGTTGAAGCGTCAAATAAAGTAGCAATTCAAATCCTAGAGAAGATGGTAGAAGAGAAATAGTAAAGATTAGTACAAGATTTTGTTTGAGATGTTATGGGCATATCGAACATCTAAATGTGCAGCTCCACGGGTCATTCCTTTTTCTTTGACCTATGGCTATGATGTTGTTCTCCCTATGGAAATAGCAATGTCATCTTTAAGGGTAGCTAAGCATAATACTTTAAAGATGTTTGAATATTCTAACGTACTAATGATGGAAGTAGAGGATCTAAATGAAGTTAGTCTCCAGGTTTTGAATAACATGATTATACAAAAAAAGAAAAGGTGGCAAAATTTTACAATAAAATAGTTGATTGATGGGAATTTGAAGAAGGTGATTTATTATGGAAAGTAATTTACCTAGAATAAAAGATAGAGAGTGCAAAATAATTAGGAAAAGCCATTTATAATTTATATTTTAGAAATTGGCTATCTAACTTGGAAAGGCAAACCTCATAAACATGTTATTAATGGAAAATATTTGAAATCCTATATGCCTACTCTATAGGAGAGATCAGGTTTAAAAAGGAAATGAATAAAATTCTCTAAAAAATCATCAAAAATTAAAATAATTGTGTAAGTAGCAATTATTCTAAGAAAAATAAAATTCAAAACTAAACAGGCCAAGCTATAGTCAATAAATTGTTCATAAAGGATTTAGAAAATTCAAAGTTAATATAGGTCAAAAGACTGGCTCTTACCCTATTGTATGATTCAATAAACTTAATCCTTTTTATCTTATTGGAATTATTGCTCCAGAGGCTAACGATTTCTTTTTAAAGTACCAATAATTTTCACAACTCTTTAACTACCTATTTGACTTTATTGAATTCCTATTTTAGAATTTTTTGCTTCTACTTAATCAACTTGATGGCTCTTTGATGTTTAACAACCTAATCCTCTAAGGAGTAGAATTCTTTCTTTAGCTATTGAATTTGTTCCAAGATATTTTTACCTTTGGCTTCCTCAACTTCATAATCCTCTCAACATTTTATTAAAGAGTTATTTTCTTAGAGTAGGCAACTTAGTTGTCATAAGATTTCTTAAATATAGAGAATTTTTTTCATCTTTTCGTATAAGTCCTTTAATAGAAGGCAACTGATTCATAGAACCAACATATGAAAACATACTTAGAAAGGAGTTGCATTAAATTTTAGTCAAGAATTAGTGCTTTTACAGCATCTTGATCTTCAGAGACTCTTTGACTCTTGGCAACTTCTCAGACATACACAATGGCATAGTACTAAAAGGAGTATCAGGCAAGATGTTTAGGAAGCTTAAATCAAAAACTTCCTTATTACTATTATCCAAACACCTCCTGCCAATAAGATATAAAAGAGCTTGTCAATAAGTTTGGGGGATTTTGATATGTGCTTAATTACTTATGTACTTATTCAATAAACCATAGTGATTAGTTATATGAAAAGGCTTAAGATACTCACTTTAGTTTATAATTTATTATGGGTACAATTCAGAGGTGAAGAAGCTAAAGTGTGATGAAAGAACTATATTTGAGTCATTTTTCAAAGATTCATACTCACTTATCTTCATAGAACAAAAATACGAAGGATTAGAGCAAGAAAAAGATAAGAAAATGATGTCAATATGGCTCATAGCCAAACAATTAAAATGTCGTACTTATGAGCATTATCTCACAACTGTGACGTGAGGTGTCTCATGCCCATGCAAAGGTATTTCATGGGTGTGAAACACCACTCACACCCGTGACACATAATTCATCACAGTGAGTGGCTATGCATGGGTGTAACAACCCATGTCACACCCATGATACATTATCACCTAACCCCTTTTTAACCTTAAGTTTTTATTATAAATAAGGAAGTGTGCAACGAAAGAAAACATGTTTTGTTGGGGGAAAATGTTTTATGAGTGTTAGCTCTTAATTTTTAAAGGACAATGGTCAGAACTCTCACATGTTGGAGACCTATAGAGAGCTAGCTTCCTGATGCCAGTTCGGGGTGACATCGATGCTGAAGAACCCAATTAATCATTTCTTTCATTTTTTTTGTTTTTCTTTCTCTCTTTAGGGATTGATTATGTTATCCTGTGCTTATGGATTTTAGTTTTAATGTATGAATGATATTTATTATCATTATTATTAGATTGTTTATGTATAAACTCATTGTTAGAATCTAGAGCACAATCCGTAATTGTTGTGTTTGGGTATTGCTAGAATCTTCAATAAAATCAATAGTTATTATGTTGAGATTCATTTAAAGTAATAGTTTTGGATCATTAGAGGTACAATCCATAATTTTTTTGTTTTCAATTGGTTTCGAATCATTAGGGATAACATAATCTAAGTTAAATGACCCTAGTGTATGTGGTGTTTCCTTGATTAATCAGTTTTCCTAATTCATAATACTACTTCCCAATTGAATATATAGATTGTATCCTAGGCTATTTAGTGGTTAGGTTTAATTAACGAACTTCTCTTAATTAGACACAATCTAAGGGAAAAATATACTTAATAACGCTTATCATTAACCCACGATTAATAATTGCTAGGAGAGGTAAGTGAGTAATAAATCAATGATGTATGTTTAACTGGGTGTAGGTTGAGACTAAACCGATGACCGAGTCCCTAATGATTTTATCACTTTTATCATTTTTAAATGTTCTCTTAATTTGTTTTCAATAGCTTAGTTTTACTTTATTTTGTTATTAAACCGAAATCCCCATAACCGAAACATTGATCATTTTCATTTTAAAAGCTTTTCACATACTCTTTATGCGATCGACCTAGACTCAACACTACTATAATTATAGGTCTAGTTATTTCGAGAAGTGTTACTACGCGCTACACCAATTTTGGCACTATTTCTGAGGAGTGCGGTATTTTACATTTTGTTTTTTATTTTAATTGTTGTTTTGCATATATTTGTTCATAATAAGGTTTTACATTTGTTTCTTGACCTTTTCATTTTTTATTTAGTGTTTTTGTGTTGAAAAAAATTTACAATTACATGAACGGAAGTAATTTTTTTACAACTCATGTTCCCAATATTATAACCAAGTTTGGAATGATCATACTAAATTTGTTATGGATGGGATAATAAAAAAATTACTTCCTTGATAGTTTGTCGGACACACATCAATTCCTGTATAAACTAAAAGTTTCTTATTACAACTCAGGTACATCCCTGGTAGATTTAGTTAGATCACATGCTACTATTACTCTATAATTTCAGTAGGAGATGAAATCACGAATCTAGAACTTGATAAGTCAGATGGGTTAGATGATGGAAGCTCTCGACTGTCTAGAATTATAAAGCGAAGAAATGCAATCATCTCAACCTGAGATGTACCTAAGGAATGTTAGTGTAGAGACCTTACAAGGGGAAGAGGAGCTTAAGAATCTTGAGAGAATTACTTAAGGAATTGGTTGTATCGAAGAAGTGGAGAAGGAGCTAGAAGCATAAAAGGATACTCTTTTAGCTCGAAGGTAAATACTAAGTTCTAAATTGTTGTTAAGACTGAATCGTTATCTTTACCTAGCAAGGTAGAGAAACTAAATGAAGAAGAAAAAGGTGAAGAGACATTGGAGACCTTTCCAAAGTTTATGGACTTATTAGAGATTAAGAATTTAAAGATAGGGAAGATGCGACAGGTGAATGATCATCAAATTAGACCTTATCCCGAATAACCTTACGTGAAGGAAAAGCAAATTGTGACACTAGAAGATCATAATTTCATCACGTGAGGAGCAAAAGAAGTCAAGATAACAACAATAAACAAAAATGCTTCTTGGGAGGCAACTCAAGGGAACTTAACTTCTTTTCTTTACATTTTGGTATTTGTTTCTTATATGCATGTGTATTTTTAAGTTTGTTTGTTTCTTGTTTTTAAGTTTTCAACAAAAAGAGGGCAAGAACCAAATGAACACACCAACATTTTCTCTTTTTATATTGCTTCTAGGATTATATAGTTGTGATTAGAGTGTGAATTGACTATAAGAATCCATGACAACTTTGGCATGTACTTTTACTATTGTGATTGGTCAATATGCATTATCTTTATAAGAGTAGTAACTAGTGGTAAACAAAAGCCAGTGACATTTTAAACCTTATTAGACTGGCACATTCATATTAGTCTTAATGTCTTTTGCTTATGTGTGACATTTATGATATGTTCATACTGACTTTGCTTTGATTTTCTATTTAAGACCACATTTTTATCTCATGAATTAATGAGGAAATGATATAGGCATGTTTTCTTTTTACAAACTACATTAGTCAAATAGCCTACCCCTTGAGCTTTATTTATTTATTCTTTTTGTATTAACCATATTACATGTTATTAAATTTAACTAAATGTCTTGCTAATCTATAAAGCTAGTGGAGCATTTGTTAATTATTGATGACTATGGATGTACAAAAGTCTAAGTGCAGGGGTGTGCATATATGTGGGTTAGTTATATGTGCCAAAATGTCATGTTATGAATTCCACTATTGGTGTAGTTTCTTTTAATCTTTTATATTTTTAATTATACTTGAGCTGTGAGCATTGTATTACAACTATGAGCATTGTCTTACAACTGTGACGTGAATTGCATGGGTATGACACACCTCTTACGCCCATGCAAAAATGTGTCACGAGTGTGACACACTACCTAAATTCGTGGTAAAAAACTTGCCATCTGAGTGGTTATCCATAGGTGTGAGAGTTCATGCAATATCCATGAAACATTACCACCTCACCCCCTTTTAACCCTAAGTTTTTAGTCTAAATAGGGAAAAGTGTAATGATAGAAAACATATTTCATTGGGGGAAAACATTTTTAAAGGTGTGAGCTTTGATTTTTAAAAGAGAATGGGCAGAACTCTCATCTTTTGGAGATCTATAGAGGGCTAGCTTCCTAATACTGGTTCAGAGGTGATATCGATGCCGAAGAGCCCAGTTAAGCATTTCTATCATTATTTTTATTTTTCTTTCTCTCTTTAGGGATTGATTATGTTATCCTATGCTTAAGGATTTGAGTTTTCATGTATGAATGATCTTTATTCTCATTATTGTTAAATTATTTATGTATGAATCCATTGTTAGAATCTTGAGCACAATCCATAATTGTTGTGTTCGGGTATTGCTAGAATCTTCAATATAATTCATAATTATTATGTTGAGATTCATTTGTAGCAACTAATGGTATTGAATCATTAGGGATACGATCCATAATTGATGTGTTTTCGATTGGTGTCGAGTCATTAAGGATAACATAACCTAGGTTACATGACCCAATAGTATATGGTTGTTGTTTTAATTAGTTAGTTTTCCTAATTCATGATATTGTTTCCCAATTTAATCTAGAGATTGTATCCTAAGTTATTTAGTAGTTAGGTTTATTTAGCGAGCATCTCCTAATTAAACAAAAGTTAAGGGAAAATTAGGGTTGATAAAGCTTATCACTGACCCACAATTAATAGATGTTATGAGGGGTAAGAGAGTAACAAATCAATTAAGTATGTTTAAATGGGTGTAAGCTGAGATTGAACCAATAACTAGGTCCCTAACAATTTGATCACTTTTGTCATTTTTAAATGTTTCTTTAATTTTTTTCTTTATTTTAGTTTT
>JANZXP010037431.1:0-12347 GCA_027576715.1 Erythroxylum flavicans
GCTTCAGCCACTATCAATGTGTGGTGTGTGAAGAATTTTTGCGATTTGCAAGTCCACATGTCCCAAGAAGCTTCAAACAAACAATACAATTGACAAACTGAGATCGTTTATTTGATTTAGGTGGAAAATTAAAAGACAGGCACAAGAGAATGTTCTTACTCAGGATCTAGATATCCCATGGTACCAAGAACTATGCTTGAGACATGTGAAGCTCCATCTACAGTCGATTTTGAGAGACCAAAATGTGAGACCTTTGCTCGCATGTACTTGTTAAGAAGAATATCGCTGGTTTTATATCCCTATGATGATGAGTGGAACACAGCCAGTGTGAAGATACTTTATACTACATAAGCAAAAAAGTTTGAAGTCGAGGCTTCAAAATAATTAATTTAGAAGTGAAATCACACTAAAATTTATAAATATAATATAAATTAAGTTTATATTTTAATTTAAATTTGGTAATTTACTAAAATATTTATTTAAATACATACTTGAAAGATAATATATGTGTATATATATATATATATATTAAAATTTAACTTAGAATATGCTTTCACTAAATTGTCCATTTCTTTTTTAGTGTGAATTTGTGTGATTTTATTCATAATGCTAATATTACCCACATTATTATTATTTTGATTAGTAGAAATTTAACACCTAATCTAGAGAAAAATAGCAGTGAATTCACGTGTGTCAGCTCTAAGAACACAAAATTACAGCAGCTTCCAACTTCAATTACTGACGATAACTATCCAGTATAGAGATTTATTACATGCTATAGATCAAAGAAAAGTGTCTAACCAGCCACAAACTAACATAATTCAAATCATATTACAACATTCGCATGTAAATGTGTCAATTCCATAAGTCTGAGGAAGGAACCAACTAGGAATGAAGACTGTCAAAGCAACAGTTCAGATCTTTTTCCTTTCCTATGTAGTTATGAAGTCAAAATCTAGAGTGCAATGATAGTAACTGTGTCACAATTGGCCTCGTATGATCAAATAAAGGAGGCAATTTTGGAGAATCGAGTGATGGCTGATGGGTTTGGGACCCATGTAATAGTGAGCTTTGCGGCGTGATTTGTGGCGGCAGCTTTTGCAGCAGCAACAAGCTTCATGGCCTTAGTGATCTTCTGTGTATTCTTCACTGAATCAATGCGGCTCCGGAGTTCACAAAGACCACTTTAAATTAGGGTCACATAAGAGGATCTTGAGGGGTTGTTGGGGGTTAAACTATGGGTAGGAAGTCAAAAAGGGTCTAGAGAAGAGCAAAAAGAGAGTGAAGATGTGTTAGAAAGAGAAGATTTAGAGGACACTCACATAGCTAAATTTGTGCAAGACATGATGGCAATGATATTTTCTAGAGGGTCTAGCTTTCCAGAATATTTCATTAAGAAAAGTTATTCCACCTAAGGACATACATCTGCCTCAGGAGTACTGTTAACAATAATTGATCGTATCAACATTTATTAATAGGATCCCATGTTCGAAAATTGTAAATTGCAGATAAATGGTATAGACAGACCTTCAAATTTTACTGGACCTTTAGGCAATTCTTGTGTATAACTCAGATTATAAAATTCCTTCGACTAAAAATTGTAAAGATATCTTGCAAAAAATTGATGATTTGAATTGCATGCTGTTGGTCCCTTCATATTATGATAAGACTGCAAGAAAAAACTCTGATGCAAGAGAAGCTCCGTTTTTGGAGATTGTTTGAAGAAGAATAGTATATCCTTCTATTGATGTGTAAAAACATGAAACGAATGTTGCTGTACATCATTAATTATATACACAAAAAGGAAAATAAAGGATAGTATTATGCTATGGTGTGTCTATTTGCTATTCGTTACACGTGTCACTCGTTTCTTTTTGTTATCCTTCATGGTCGTTGCTGATCATCACTTTTTCCACACTTGTGCTGTCTATGTGTGTCACTTATTGTGCTACTTTGCCGTCTGCGTGTGTCACTTGTTGTCCCAATTTTGGCTATACTCTAACACCCCCTCCTCAATTTTCGTGTTGACCATATCTGTCATTAGAGGCTTTATAAAACCGTCGGCTAGCTAGTGTTTTGATGGTAGATGAGTGGTGCATATGAAACCTTCTTTGACTACGTTACGAACTAAGTGGCAGTCGATTTCCACGTGCTTGGTTCTTTCTTGAAACACAGGATTTTCTAAAATGTGAATAGTTGCAGTATTATCACAGTAAAGGGGTATGGGCTGGTTGATGTGGGATTGCAAATCTCGCAAGATGTATGAAATCCATCTTAATTCATATACACTACTGGCCATGCTTTGATATTCCGCTTCTATCGATGACTTACTGACAGTTTGTTGTTTCTTAGTTTTCCATGATATTGGAGCATCTCTATAAAAAATGCAATAGCCTGTGATTGACTTCCTCGAAAAAACACAGCCTGTCTAATCAGAATCTGAGAATGCTCGTAGTTACGGGCTGTCCTGTACAGGATAAAATATTTTTTTTTGACTGTTCCATGAAGGTAATGAAGAACTTGAGTCAGCGCGTCCCAATGTGCCTGTGGAGGGGCTGTATTAAATTGGCTTAGCTGTTAGGTGGCATATGTGATATCCGGTCGTGTGAAGTTCAAATAGAGCAGTTGGCCAACAATTCGTCTATACTTTCCTGGGTTTGGTAATAAATCCCCTTCATCAACATTTAGCTTAGTACCTTTAGTGATTGGCACTCTTGCTGATTTTATACCATCTAACCCAGCTTCTCTTATTATGTCCTTTATATACCGTGACTGTGATAACAACATTCCATTTTCAAATCTAGTTATTTCGACACCCACAAAAAAATTTAGCACTTCCAAGATCTTTGATCCTGAACTGTTTGCGTAGGTGGTCTTTGATAGATTTTATATTATGTTCATTAGGCCCAACCAACAACAGATCATCAACATAAATAACTATCGAAATAAATGATTCTCCCGTACCTCTAGTGAATAAGCAATTATCCGATTCTAACTGAGAGAAGCTGATTTCTTTAAGAGTGTTTGTGATCTCCTTGTTCCATTATCGACCCGCTTGTTTCAACCCGTATAAAGATTCACGAAGCTTGCATACTTTCCCATTCTGGACTTCGTATCCTTGTGGAGGTTTTACATAGATATCTTCATCTATTTGTCCATGAAGATATGCGTTGTTTATATCACAATGTTTAACTGGCCAGTTTTTTGCGGCTGCCATGGCGAGCAGTATCCAAATTAGTGTCACTTTCGCTACAGGAGAGAAGACATCGGCGTAATCGATTCCTGCTCTTTGATTAAATCCTTTCGCAACAAGTCTACTTTCCTCCGTTCGAACGTATCGTCGGGATTCCTTTTTATTTTATAAATCCACTTTGTTTCCAGGACCGCTTTTCTTGGCAGAAGCTCTACAGTTGACCAAGTGTCATTTTTCTCCAGCACAATCAACTCGTAATTCATGGATTTGACCCACAACGGGTCCTCCTTGGCTAATTCATATGATAGTGGTTGATAATCTACCGATACGTTTGCCATGAAGGATAAAAAAGTTTGGTTAACACAATATTTGAGTTTCAAAGGTTTTGGAACTAACCTGTGCAGACGATATAGTAGTGATGCAATTAGAAGTGGTGGTGGTGACACATGACATATAGTCATCTAAATATCTAAGTCGAGATTGTATTCGCTGGTTTACACGAAGGGGTGGCTGGTTTGGAGATGCAGGGGATGAAGTTGTTGTGGAATATGGTATAGTGGGTATGTCGGGTAGGTTTTGTGTTTGTGGGTCAGTGTTAACATGTGTGGGAACAAGTGTTTCATTTTGGTTGTCCACTTCTTTTGTCCAACTCACGATGGTTCTGGATTTTGTCTATTGTAAATTCAAAGTTTTGGGTTTTGTCTATTGTAAAATCAAGGTTAAATGTGGGCTTTGTAGGTTGTGGGCAGTGGGCTTTGTAGGTTGTGGGCAGTGGGCTTCATTTTGATAAAGGAATATGGTCTTATAAAATGACACATCTTTAGATATCAGTATGTTACTAGTTTTGAGATTCAACACTTTGTAAGCTTTTTGGCTGGATACGTACCCCATAAACAAACATTTGTGAGCTCTTGGTTCAAGTTTTTCTTTGAAAGGTTTGGTATTTGTGGCGTAACATAGGCATCTAAATGTTCGTAAGGAGTTTAATGCGGGTTTTTTGCTATAAAGTTTTCCATAAGGTGTTACCCATCCTAAGGTTTTAGTTGGTAGTTGGTTTATGACAAACGTCGAGGTTAATATTACTTCCCCCCAAAACTTTTGTGGTAAGTTGGCTTGGTACATTAATGCTCTTATTATTTAGAGTAAATGCTTGTGTTTTTGTTCGACAACATCGTTTTGTTATGAGGTATATGGACATGAACTTTAGTGTTGGATCCCTTTGCTATTAAACAGGTTGCAACATTTTTGGTTTACAAACTCAGATACATTATCTGTGCGTATATTGACAATAGGTAGGCCAAATTGGGTTTGAACCATATTGATGTAGGTCTCGAGTACTTCATGTACTTGGGCTTTACTACTTATCAAGTAAGTCCAAGTCGTACGCGAATACTCATCAATTATTGTAACAAAGAAAGTTGATCCATCATTGTTGGGAGTTTTGTACGAACCCTACACAAATATATGTGGATGAGTTTGAATGGTTTCGTGGCAACTATTATGTGTTTGGGGAACGGTTTTCATTTTTGTTTGGCTAAATGACATATATCACACACATGGTTCGATGGGATTTTTACATTTAATTCAGGTAAATGTGTTAATTTGTTTTTTGACACGTGTCCAAACTGATGATGCCAGAACTCCAAACTGTCACATACATGATATGCTAAGATATTGTTTAAATAGAAACTCAGTGAGGGACCTTTCAAGGCTTTTTCAGGCAAAAAGTTTCTCGAAGTTAACTTGTAAATTCCACCCTTCACCTATTGCTACTATGTACTCAGTCCACGGGTCCTGTAAAAAAACTTTTCCATCAACAAATATCACAGCTAGGTTATTTTAGGTGGCTATTTTGTGAACAGATATTAAGTTATGATGGAACATGGGTATACACAACACATTTTTTAAGTCTAAAGAGGGTGACAATCTTGCTTCACTGACATGGGTAACGGGTCTGCAAGTTTCGGGTAGTAACACATTATTTATGGAAGGGTTTTTGATTTTATTGGTAAGTATGTGCGGGTGTTTGTACATGTGAGTTGAGGCGCCCGAGTTAATGACCCATGAATCATTATTGTAATTATTATTAAGGAGGAACGAAGTATGAGGTATACCTGAAAAGCTGTTAAATGCGACATGATTAGCTTTCAAAATACTTTTACCCTTGATGAAACTCATAAGTTCCTGGACTTGTTTGGCTAAAAATTTGACATCCACCGCTGTGTTCTCATTTGTCCTATTTGATGCTTGGACATCTGTTGTGTTCTTCTCACTCATGATAGCTACAAATTCCTTCTTTCCCTCTTTCTTCTTCTTTTGTAACTCTTTGTACCAATCGGGTATCCCGTGCAATAGAAAACATGTCTCTCTGAGATGTCCTTTCTCATGGCAATAATTGCAATATTTCTCCTCCTTTCTTATATTTCCCCTCATGTTCCACCTTTACTTACTTCTGCTATTCTGCTTTTTCACGCTTCTATTATTTGCTAACAAAGCAACTCCCATCTGTCCTATATTGTTAGTATCAACAGAAACAATTTTTTATTTTTCAACAATTAATATCATGGAAAAGGCCTTACTCACTAGTGGTAATGGATCTATTAAAATAATCTAACTCACTACACTAGCATAATCTTCTTTCAATCCTAGCAAAAAATTCATTAACTTTCCACCACTAACAACTTCAACATTGTGCTTAGAGACTTCGCACCTGCACGTTTTAATAGACATAAAACAATCAATCTCGTTTCATAATTTTTTTAATTTCGTAAAGTAAATGGTAACTAAATCATTACCCTGTCTTAGACTATTTACTTCCTGGACCAGTTGGTACACATGGGGTCCGGAGCTTTCACCATATCCGGCCTTGAGCTCTTCCCATAAGTCGCATGCCATCGTGACTACAAGAAATGAGTCTGCTATCTCCTTGGTGAGGGTGTTGAGAATCCAGGCAATAACCATCTTGTCCGTCGTCTCCCATTTCCTAGCCAGTGTTTCATCGTTCGTGGGTTTCTTGGTTTCGCCTGTTATGAACCCAAGTTTGTCCTTAGCTCTCAAAGATATGAGCATCGAGCGGCTTCATGATAGGTGCTTGGTGCCATCTAAGGGCGTATTGACAACGATGTTGCCTGGGTTATCTGTCGGCGACGTGTTTAGTGAGTCGAGATCGGGGTGGTTTTGTGTGTTACTCACTTCTTCAATCTCTTTGGTTTCGTTAGCCATTTTGGGTTTTTTAGGATCGAGAGCTGTAGGCTCTGATACCATGCAAGAAAAAACTCCGATGCAAGAAAAGCTCCGTTTTTGGAGATTGTTTGAAGAAGAATAGTATATTCTTCTATTGATGTGTAAAAACATGAAAAGAATGTTGTTCTACATCATTGATTATATACACAAAAAGGAAAATAAAGGACAGTACTATGCTATGGTGTGTTTATTTGCTATTCGTTACACGTGTCACTCTTTTCTTTTCTGTTGTACTTCATGGTCGTTGCTGATCATCACTTGTTCCACATTTGTGCCGTTTGCGTGTGTCACGCCAATTTTGGCTATATTCTAACAAAGACTGGCGCTAAAAGCTGATAATTTGTTCCTTCAATCATATCTACCTATTATAGCCTTATTGTACAACTTGTTCTTGTACGTTATCATGAAAGGGCAGTGGAAGAATTTGAAGATGAGGTCACTACATACTATAGGACATGTATGAACAGTTATAAAGCATTGGACAAAGCAAAAATGGAGATACAAGTTTGTCTTTTATGTGATTAATGAAGGACACACTGAAGGTGGGTTGAGTCTTGCTTTTGTTCTCCTAGGTCTCCTAGTGAACAAGATGTAATTTCTTTTTCTGGACATCATTGTTTATTAACAAGGTAGTTATCTTATCTGAACTGGAACTTTATCAATTCCTCTAACATCAACTTCATAAGCATTATGTAGTTACAATTTTGTCAAATTATCCCGATAAACAGCATTTTGGTAAAAAATGATAGTGATTTTTAGACAGTTTGGTTTAAAGAAAGAAAAGCAGCCAAGATTATCCTTGTTTCTTGCTGTTAATTTGGGCTTAATAGACCATATAAGTAAGAGGGAATCTAAACAAGAAATCAAACTACTAGACTAAATTTTTTGAGAGAGACAATTGCACTGATAAATTTAACATTAAAACAAATTCTTTGCACTAAAAATGACAGAGACATAGACAAAGTGATACATATTCCACAAAAATGGTGAGTTTCAAATCATTGACTTGTATGAGTTTCATTGGGTCCCATTTTTTTAAATTTCTGAAAGTAACATGTAAACAAGCTAGGACTTTGTGTAAGAGAAGCCAGAACATTATGCATGCTCATCGAGGTACTCTTAGAGAAAAAGAAGGCTGCAAAAATTTCTTAACTGCTACATATTAGTTCTTCATCTTTAAGTGCAGTTTATCACATATATAATTGCTTTTATCTCTTCTTGATTGTCCATTGGGGGTTTTTAAATCAAAATTATGAACAATAGAGCATGACGATTTCTTCAACTTAATTTTGTCTTTGTATGCCATTGTGCACTTTGTTTCTATATGTCCCACTCTACTTTCCCTTTTAACAGCCTATTGTCCATGCTACTGATCGTGCCACAATATTTTCTATCCAACAATGCTTTGTGGCCTCAAGTAAATAGTTTGGAAAAAATTTTCTGGCAAAATAGATTCAATACACAATCCTACTTCTTACTGCATAGACATATAATGAAATTGTTATATTTGCTTGTGCTACTTTCTCCTTGTCTTCTATCGATATAGATTTTAGCATAACCACTCTAGTATCGGTTTTTATTTGAAGTTTTAGTCTTAGAGATTGAAACTTTTGAGCCAAGATATGAACCTGACTTTTTTCCAATCTTGTTTAATCTATTGTTGTATTTGTTTCCAATTCCATATAACTCAGTCTTCTTGTCTTAATCAAATGTTGATATCCGGTGTTATGCTTTTTAACCATGAAGGGATGGAGTAAGCGAGTCACAATTTAATCAAATCCTCAACATTGAGCTGAATCAAATCATTGAGATTGTTGCTTAGCCTACCACACAAAAGTTTCTTATTTATCATTAGTTGATAAATACCTATGACCTTCTGGAATTTTTACGTTTATTATTATGTGTTCATCAGGCCTGAAAGTTTCTTGATGAAAGTTGGTCACCAAAATTCACTGTCATTGTTGCACAAAAGAATCACCACAACAAGTTCTTCCAAGCTGGCTCTTAGGACAATGTTCCTCCAGGTTAGTATTTTTGAAATTTGTACAGATGAACCAAATTGAAATTTATCTTCACAATCTTAAAGACTTTATTTGTGATATGTAGGAACTATAATAGATAATAGGGTGTGTCATCCTCAAAATAATGATTTCTACTTTTGCGCACATGCAGGGATGATAGTAAGTTGGAAGTGAAAAATTGAAGGGGGTAGTAGTTTTGTAAACTTTCCGATTTTATCGTGGTTGTCTTTGGTATAAACAAAACAAAAACAATCAAAAGTGAAATGATAAATAACACTAGAAATATAGTAACGCAGTTCGGCACTCCTTGTCTACATCTGCAGGGCCCTCACCCAAAATAATCGCTTTTACTGAAGTACAATAGATTTACCCAAGGCTTTGCTGAGCCGACACCACTCAACCCTTGATACTAACTCTCAATCTCACTTTTCATGAAAGATTTTCGCACCCAATAACACGACCGACTCGTGTTAACCTCGTTAGAGGATTTTTCTAACTACTTTCACTCAAACAACAATTAATAAAAATAACTCAAGTACTAAATCAACTAAGAACTGAACAATAATATACTTGAGATAAAAGAAAGACTTCCCTATGGTTTCAGTTTACCGAAATACATTTGAAAATCTATCCACCAGTTGAACTGATTCATTCCAGCTTCAACAACTCGAATTAAACCATACGGAACACCAAAACACATGCACACATTCAGTTATGTTTTTCTAATCTTCAATTAACGCCCACTGCTTGATTTTATCATACACACATTCAGCTGTATATTTTTCAATCTTCAATTAACTTACAGTAACACACCAACGCAAGGTTAAAACGATGATCCTCGCCCACTGCTTCTTTTCTTTTCTTTTCTTTTCTTGTCTAACGCCCACAAGAGATTTCCTTCAGCTATAGAGACATACTCAATTAACACAGTGTGCTTCCCAATAAGCAATTAATGCACACCACTACTCCATAGACTTGTTTCACACACAACACACGTATATTCACCTCTCTTCAAAGACACACACACATACTGCAGTGTTTTTTCTATTCACCATTAACGCACATAAACTCTTTTCCTTATATCCATAGAACTCTCTGCAGTATATATATATATATATATATATAACTCTACCGCACACTTACCTTGTATATGACTCACTATTTCATTGAACAACTAACTCACGTTTCTTCTATGCCACATATGCACGTGAACCATATTGCCGCACACTCCCATTCAAGATAGATGTCTGCCACAGATTTTCGATATACACAAATCAACTCCTATGAAAGATAGAACTTTATTCTATCTACAAAATTATCCAACTGGTATTTGAATTCAAGCTTGATAAAAAATGCCAATTTAAAAATATGCCAAAATAAAAATAAAAAAGATATATTTAGCATATATCTAACAATCTCTCCCTTTTTGGCATATTTGTCACAAATCCGAAACTCCCCTTAAGTCACATAATTTGACATATCGAAATTGAATTCAATCTAAGAACTCCCCCTTAATGCAATAACAAGTTTCAAAAAAATCCATAGTAATAATAATCCAATCATCCAAATTTCTCCCCTTTGGGACAAAAGATGCCAAAAAGTAAGACGAATAGTCATGCATATGCCTTGAAATCACCCCTTGAATGGAACAGTCACTATAAACAATCTAATAACTCCCCCTTAGGACAAAACAGTATCAAAACACATAGTCATATGAATCAATAATAGATGCAGCGAAAGAATCATAAGCATGCCAAGATGACAATTTACTACCATTTAAAACACCGAGAGATATGCCCAAAAGAGAGAGAGATACCCGAGAGAGACCCATACTGATAAGAGAGCTAAAGAGTCTTCGGTAGAGCCAAATAGAAGTCACAATTCAAACTACTAAAAAGATGGGACGATAATTGCAACATAAAAACTAAAGAAGATAAGTTTTTTACGTTTCATTTTTTTTACTTTTCTTTTTTTTAAACAACAAAAAAAACTTCAAAAAAGTAAAGAATACAGTCCCTGTGTCTCTAGAAGAAATTCAAACCTTGGCTTATTTCTCATCACATTATCTCGGTCATCAACTGTCTGATTGATTTCTTCATCTGAAGTAACTGACTTATCCTTAGTTTAAACAGTTGCTTCAAAAGTAGTGACTAACTATGAATCTGGACAATTTCTTATTTTTCCTTCACTACATTTTCGTGCTTGTCCTAAACCCTTTTTAACCCAAGTGGGTTTCGGTACTGAAGGTTAATTCTGAAATTTATATGAGGGATATAGGGTTCTTCGATTTTGACTTCTTTGAAACAACATCTATAGTAAGTTGTAGCATTTTGGCCTTATGTGCCTAATAACTCCGCAAAAATGACACGTGGGTACAAATCTTTGATTCTTTCTTGATGTTTCTTCTTATCGGACATATCTGGATATATCATTTTTCTCCTCATTCACCTTAGAATACTCACATTTATAACCAATGTCTTGAAGATCCCCTTTAACCTTATCAATTTCCATTAACTTTTCTAGTTTTTCTGTGCCTCCATTCAACATTCTCAATCCTTTTCGGTACTTACCAATTTCATTCTAGCTTCACCAAGCTCATCTGATGTCAACGTCAATTTCTTTTCTAACTCTTGGATAGTGTTCTTCATGGAGAGATTCTCTTCTTTCAACCTCTCATTCTTTCTACATATTTTTACCCATTTTTTGTACATTAATTCGTAAGCCTCGTAAATGTTCTCTTTTTCATCACTTGAACCACTTTCATCACTGTCATAATCTGAAATCGAGCTTTGATTTGAATCATTTGCATTTTTCCCAAAATTTTTCGATTTTCTCACTTTTTCATCTTCAGTTACTTCCTTCTCAGTTACTGTTAAACAAGTAACTGGACTTTTGCTATGTAAAGCAACTAATGCAGCATCATTAGTGATTTCTTCTTCACTACCATATTCACTCTCAAATTCATTCTTACTCCAAGTGCTAGTAAAGGATTTTCCTTTTCTCTTCTTCAAAGTCTTAGCACATTCGACTTGAACGTGCCCGAAACCTTGACACTCATGACATTTGATTCTCTTCACCTTTCTTTCACCTTTTTGAGTTTTAACCTGTAATGCCAATCCTTTGCTTCTTTCTTGCTTATCCCTTAAAAGATTCATTTCGAAATTTGTAAGAATTTCAATTACCTTCTCCAATGACATATTATTGATGTCGTGGGCTTCCTCTATTGCTGCAATTTTTGGAATAAATCTTGAAGGTAGTGATCTCAACGTCTTCTTGACAAGTTTCTGATCAGAATATTTCTTTCCGAGTTGATGCACCTGATTTTCTATATCTCGCAACCTTTCATGAAATTCCCCAATGGTTTCATTTTCATCCATCTTCAGTTCTTCAAAACTCATAGCTAACATCTGTAGTCTTGGTGCTATCATAGATTTGGACCTTTCATGAATAGTTTGCAAAGTATCCCACGCTTTTTTAGTCGACTCACAAGCTGATATCATTGAGAAGCGTCCTTCATCAACAACACTAAAAATTGCGTGCATTTCCAAGTGCCCTCTCTTCTTCGACTCTTGTCCTTTTACATGAATCTTTTAGAATTATCTCTCCTTTATCGTCCATCAGATGCGTCTAGCCATGTAACACCGAGTTCTATGTTCTTATTCCCTGTGCCTGAATAAAGACCCTCTTCTGTGATTTCTATGCAGGATAATTGGAACCTTCTAACATTGTTGGTCTGGTGATTGATGCACCCTCTTTAGTAGCAATGTTCGTGAAACTAGGATATGCACCAATTTGCTACCAAGTTTTAAATCGCAAATTAAAATTATCCCATTTGGATATCTACAGGTCAAGGTATGGCTAAAATACAAAAGTCTATTCAGTGGAACTAC
>JANZXP010037469.1:0-12345 GCA_027576715.1 Erythroxylum flavicans
CACTAACTCTTGTTCTTCCAATTTCAATTTACACCATATGCTTCCAAAATTTAATCTCAATTTTTCCTTTTTAATCCCTCAATTTTAAAAAAAAATTCTACACCCCAAAACATTAAATTTAAAGCCTAATCACAACAAAATAATAAAATTAATCCCAAACATATTGAAGAAGAAATCGGGGTCCAACACTATCATTAATGATAACATAAAGTTTTGATTTAATTGTCTAGTAGTAACTTCAATCTGAAGGACTCTAATTGCTAGTAACTTAAAGTTGAAGTAACAATTTAACGATGATTGCATTTAATATGGGTATTTTTGAAACATTGAGGCATAATAAATCATTAGGTAGGTATATAGGCTGGAAACTAGTGATGTAGCTCCTATGAGGATTATAGGTGAAAAATTCCATGAGCCTAGGAGCCACAGTCAGAACATATTTCTCAATTCACAGGTGTAAACAATGCCATGTACCTTAGACTTTGTTAACTTTCCAACTTTGTCAACAAACTTTAATATGAAAAATTCTAATTACTAATAACTTAAAGTTGATGTAATAATTGAATAAGGATTACATTTAATATGAGTATTTTTGAAACATTGAGGAATAATAAACCATTAGATTGGTATATAGGCTGGAAACCAGTGATGCAGCTCCCATGAGGCTTATAGGTGAAAAATTCCATGAGCCTAGGAGCTATAGCGAGAACATGTTTCTCGATTCACAGGTGTAAACAACGCCACATACCTTAATTAATAGAACATAGTAAGTTCTTAGAAGAGTCATATATATATATATATATATATATATATATATATATATATCCGATACTGAAAAACGATTATCGCCTCGAGATGGAAAAAGATTCTCTTTGAAAATTAATTTTGTCCCATCTACTAGAGCTTAAAGAACTCCCAAAGAACCGGCATATTCCGGTCCAATACGTTGTTGTATCCCTATAGATATTTCTCTTTCTAACCACACAATTACTAATATACCTATTGCAACTCCCAATATAAGAGTAAAAATATGTGTATATATATATATATATAAGGTTAGTAGGAAATGTCACTAACTTTCATGTGTTGTGTTATGCTTCAATTTTTCATTTTTGCTTTAGTGTTTCTTGTCAACTTTCACCATTCTGAATCAATTGGTTGATGGAATTGTTATGAATATGTTAAGCATCGGGTGTTGTGCTAGGCTTCAATTTCTCACTTTCACTTTAGTGTTTAATTTCAACCTTCTGACTGGGTCTCTTCCTTTTCCTAGAGTTGGTCATTTTGGTTTAGCAGAATGACATTTGATGAGGTAACTCTGAGGTTTCAATATGCGGGATGTTTTGTTAATATGACTGATAATGTTTGGTATGAGGGTGGTTTTGTGGATGAAATTTAATTTGATACTAAATTATTGAGCTATTTTGAACTAGTTGATTTATGTAAGAGAAGTGGGTATAACAATGTGAAAAATATATTTTATCTTATGCATGGTTTTGAACTATGTAATGGTTTGAGAGTTGTACAAGATGATGCTAGTGTGTTAGATATGGTTAGTCAGATGATGGGTACAAGTGTTATTGATATTTATATTGAACATAGTGTGGATACCCCTGTTGAAGTGATTGAGGATGAATAATTAGGTTAATCAGGGTAATATAGTTGAAGATAATAGTAAGGATGTTAATAATGAAGGGTTGAAGGTAATGTAGATAATTTAGACGATGTGTCAAATGTGGAGGATGAAAATAATGCAGATATGAAGAATGAAGATGATACAAATATGGACGTTGAAGAGGATGAAGAGGATGATGAGGATTTAGAGTAAGAAGATGAAGGTAATGGTCCGAATGAAGATGACGAAGAGGATTTAGAGCAAGGGGATCAAGGTAATGGTTCAGATGAAGATGATGGAGATAATAGACCACATGAAGCTAATACAGGTGATGTAGATGATGAAGATGAGATAGTTTTGTCTGAATATTATGACAATGATAAATATTGAGAACTTGTTAGTGATGTAGATGATATGGTAGATGATGATAATAGGAGGAAAAGGAAATACTCTATTTATGATGAAAATGTAGTTGAGTCTTACATTGAAGAAAGGATGATTTTTCTTAATCATTTGCAATTTAAGCATATAGTGAGTTTGTTGTCCATCAAAACAAAGAGGGTTGTCATGTTTATCAAAAATAAGCCTAAGTTTGTCGAAGGTGAATGTAGGACAGAACTGCCCTTGGTATATATATGGAGAATTTGATAAGAAGCTGTAGTCATTTCAGGTTAGGAAATTCAAGAATAGTCATAATTGTAATAAGGTATATACAAATCCTAGGATTGATCGCAATTTTTCGATATATGTAAGTTTTAATATTTAACCTCGATAATCTACAAGCGTATAGGTCGTTCACGTAGTACCTAAGGTGTTGATCCCACAAGGAGGGTTATTCTAATCCTAAAATCTAAGGCCAAAATAATGTATAATATTTAAAATGTAACAAAACTAAAATAGGAACGCAACTCAATCAAGTAAATCAATTCAAGAATCAATCACGAAATATTAACAAATTAGCAATTGCAACGCATACATTAAAGAATTGACTTAAGGAACTATCAGTTGAAAGAAAAGGGAATTATTGGATTATTGGTCCTAGATGATCATAGGGTTGATTACTCTCTCTCGAATTATAACTATTAACTCTAAATTATAAACCCTAATTAAATTATGAAAAATTGCAATCTCTCAATTAACAATCTATCTAAACCTTAATTAGATCTAAAGTTTTCTAGTAGACTACCGGGAACCTATGTGAGATCTCTCTTCACACAGCTACCGATTTGATTAATTTCTCGTTCTTATTAATTTACCTAACTCTTGTTAGCCTAATTTAATTATTTTTCATTCGATTCACCCTTTAAATCTATTATCGAATTATGCAATCACATAAATCAATCACAATGAATCCAAATAACATAACAATTAGATTTTTATTAAGTCAAGATAAAAACAACCCGAAGGTGAGTATAGACATCCTCAACATTCACACGATCCTATCATCAGTAGTTATTCCAATTCTATACATTCATAAAACTAAAAATACACTAAAAATAAGATCGAAATGGATGATAGAGGCATCAATGTTAGGAAACCTCCTATTCTGGGAAGTACTTCACGTCGGCTTCTTCTCTACATCTCTCTTCCTTCTTCTCTTTCTCAATCTCTCGATGAACCCTCTTTAGGGTTTCTCAATGGTGGCTAATGCAAAAGCCCCTCATCTTCTTTATCTTATTCTTTATATACCTTTTATGTTATGGACAACCCTGGGATTTTTTCGGGGGTCTGAAAGGTCTAAAAACTCCCTCAAAACTTGACTTTTCTAAGTGTCTGCGTGTCAGGGCCACGATCGTAGGCCATATTTGAGCCTTCTGCCACGATCATGGCAATCAAGCCATGATCGTGGACCGTGTCCTAGGTTTCTGTCACAATCGTGGGCTGACTCTAGTGCTTTTATCACGATCATAGCTTGTTATGCCACTATCGTGGGCTATTGTTTCAGCTTGAGTGTCTCCATAACTTCTCCATTCTTCGATGTTGACCCTGAAACATTAACAAACACATCAAGGTACCTTAAAGATATAATAATTAATCTTAAAGGCTTGTACTAACCTATAAAAACACCTAAACACAATTAATTAACGAATTAACACAATTCTAACCTAAACATATACTAAACAATTAAGTTAACACTTAAATACAGATCAAATTAGGCCCTAAAATATGATACAATTCACACTTATCAACATCCCCACACTTAAACATTTGCTTGTCCTCAAGTAAACAAAACAACAACCACACAACACACAATGCAGTGATGAGAGAATGGCTTTAACTTCATAAAGTAAATTTAATTTTAAGCATAGTCGTTCGAGTCATTTCAATCATTAACATGCCAAATTCGTGTCTTGGGCCTTTGAACTACATAGACATATTAGTCCAGACTTAAGTGTTAAGTTGTTTAACCTTTCAATTGCACACATCCATATATAATTCTTTGGTCATTTAGAGTCTGTAAGTACTTTTTGATGAAAAGTTAAACTATTACAAGTTCGGTAGGTTTTTATTTGAAAACACACACACATGTTATTTTTATATACTTTTTGTGAACATGGACTTAGTCTTTTTACGCAGAGGCAAACATTGGTAATGAATGTCGATCCGGTTACTCGGCTAAGTCATATTTTTATTAAGCTACTTGGTTGGAACATCATTATAACCTTTTTACTTGAAGGCACACATTTGTTATGCGTGTCAATCCGATTACTTAACTATATAACGTTCTCAACTAGCTACTAGCTCTATTCATAGCTCTAAGGCCATTGAAATAGTTATTTATTTAGCAAGCACGATTTTTTTATTGCCTACCTTTGGTTTAGCTACTCGTTTCCATAAAAAATACTAGTAAACTTGCTTAAGTCGAAAGCCCTTTAATTGTGAATGGATGTGACAATTTAATTGGTGACAAACTTACACTAAATCCTAATTAAGCTGCATATTTAGCCAAAGACCCTATTTCACTACTTTTGAGAGCTAATGATTATCCATAACCTAATAGACTATGTTCAAAATTAAATTAATTCCAATTCATCTAAGCCATTGACACTGATTGCAGGTTCTCGATATGAATAAGTTTTAATAATTTAAGCGTGATATTTCACAAGCACAAGGGTCTTTTAGATAGTACCTAAGGTGTCGATTCCACGAGGAGGGTTAATCTAATCCTAAAAATCTAAGGCCAAAAACAATTTGTAATAATTTGAAATGAACAAAACTAAAGCAAGAAATTATTTCAATCATGCAATCAATTCCAAGAATCAAATTTGGAAATATAAACAAAACCCAATCAAGAATTAACTTAAGAACAAACAATTAAGAGAAAGGGAAATTTTATCTGAATTTAATGAAAACTTAACTGTTTTGAGTTACTGGATTACCGGTTCTAAACGGTCCTAGGGTTGATTACTCTCTCTCAAGTTATAACCATTAACCCTAATTAATAAACCCTAATCAAATTATGAGAATTGCAATCTCTTGATTAACAATCTATCCAAAACCTAAATTAGATCAGAAGTTGTCCAAGAGCTACTAAAAACCTATACAAGATCTCTCTTCGCACAAATTTATCGATATGATTTAATTTTTGTTCTATTAAATTTCCTAACTCTCGTTAGCACAATTTAATGATTTTCACTCGGTTCACCATCTCAGTTTATCAACAAATTATACAAGTGCAGAAATTAAATCACAAAAAATCTAATAAAAACACAACAATCAAATTTCATTAATATCAAAGATAGAATAACTCGAAGGTGAGTTTAGACAATCCTCATCATTCAAAGAATTCTATCATCAACGACTATCCCAAATTTTATGCAATTATAAAATTAAAACTAAATCGAAAATAGAATCAGAATGGATGACAGAGGCAGCAACGGCAGGAATCCTCCTGTTCTGAGAAGTATTTTGCATAGGCTTCTTCTCCACATCTCTCTTCCTTCTTCCCTTTCTTAATCCCCCGATGAACTCTCTAGGGTAAAAGCTCTATTCTTTGTGTTCTTCTTGTTCTTTAAATAACTTTGTGTTTTGAGCAATCCTAGGGTTTTTTCGGGGTCAAAAATGTCTAAAAAATCCCTTGAAACTTGATGTTTTCACTTATTTGAGCATCTGCCGATGTAGGTCACGATCGTGGCCCTGCATGCCATGATCTTGGCCTGCATCCAATCTTTCTATCATGATTATGGCAATCAGGCCATGATTGTGGATCGTAGCTTGCATCCAACCCTTCTGTCATGATCGTGGCAATCAGGTCATGATCATGGGCAGTGTCATAGTCTTCTGTCGCAATCATGGCATATGGGCTATAATTGTGGGCTGGCTCCAGTGCTTGTGTGCCACAATCGTGGGCTGTTGTTTCGGCCCGAATGTCTCTAAAATTTTTCCATTCTTCGATGATGACCCTAAAACATTAACAGACACATCAAGGTACCTCAAAAACATAATATTTGAGCTCAAAGACTTATACTAACCCATAAAAACACTTAAAAACACAAACTAATACAATTCTAACCTAGTCACATACTAAATAGTCAAATTAACACTTAGTACATAACAAACTAAGCCCTAAAATATGATGTAATTCACACCTATCAACATCCCCACAATTAAATGTTTTCTTATCCTCAAGAAAACAAAACAACAAACACATAACAAACACACAACACGTCAATAATTCTTTGGTCATTCAGACTTTGTAACTTCTCCTAAGTATGTTTTCATGAAAAGTCAAGCTATTACAAGTTTGGTATGTTTTTTATTAGAAAACACATTTTCCATATTTATTTATTTATTTATTGAACAAAGACTTAATCTTTTTACGTAGAGGCAAACATTGGTAATGAATATCAATCCAGTTCCTCGACTAAATCATGTTTTTATTAAGCTGCTTGGTTGGAACGTCATTATAGCTTTTTGACATAGAGGCACATTCTTGTGATGCGTGTCAATCCGATTACTTAGCTATATCACGTTCTCAATTAACTATTAGCTATATTCATAACCTGAAGGTCAGCAGAATAGTTATTTATTTAATAAACATGATTTTTTATTTTTATTTATTTATTTATTTTTATATTGCCTACCTTGTTGTTTTAGCTACTCGTTTCTATTAAAAATACTAGTATAGCTACTTAAGTTGAAAGACCTAAAATTATGAATGAATGTGATAATTTAAAGGGTGAAAAACTCACACTAAATCCTAATTAAGCTACATATTTAGTGAAAGTCCCTAATTCACTAATTTTTGTGAGCTAATGATTCTTCATAACCTAATAGCCTATGTTCAAAATTAAATCAATTCCAATCCATCTAAGCCATTGACACATTCAAACAATTCACAAAATGCAACCTAATAACTATCATACCATATGCAAAATCACATACAAAGCAAAACACATAACCCTCCCCACATTTGAACAGCACATTGTCCTTAATGTGAGAAGGGAACAAACAAGAACACAAGAAAGGAAGAACACAAATTAAAGTAAAATAGAAAATAAAAATTAAAATAAAAAATGAAGAATAACTTGAAAAAGAAAGGGCGTTAGACAAAGTCTCATAGAGATGGAGGTGGGGATGGTGTTAGAGGTGGCAATTGAACTCCCTAAGCCTTAAAATATCGATGGATATGATATATATCTTGGCTTTGACGTTGTTGAGTTCAGGCCATCTCCCTTATCATTCTGGAGTTCTCCGCAAGTGTATTTGTAATCACCTTGTTCTTTGTGGAGATTGTATCCAGAACTTTCTTCCACCCCAGTTCTTCCGTCTCTTCTTCCTCTTTGGACTCTTCACTAATTGACGGTTCTGTACTCGAACTCCCCTGACTAGCCCTAATCTTAACATGCATCTTTTGGCTTATATCCCGAAGTTCCATGTTATGGGACTTAAGAATTTCAGCTCGCCATAAATGGTGATGATTTAGGAAGTCTGGGAGATGGACAGTTAAACCACTATTATCCACACTATAATATTCATCAATGGCAGACTAGGTAACTCATACTTAGATTGTTGCTCAATTTATGCAAAGTCGCAATAATAGCGTTTGGCATATGTGTGGAGGTGCACACTAGAATGTTGTGATCCATGCATGACAACATAAAGAGTTCCTTTGTTGAGCACTTGTTGGTTTCTGATTTATCAAAAACTAGTTGACACATGAATTTGTGTAGCAACAAGTGCTCGTGGGTCCTTATTATGTTGTTGTGGGAATTTTTGGCAACAAATTGCTCTAACCCAATGAGCTCGCTCCAATAGCGAGAAGAATAAAAATCATCATGTTGATAGATAATGGAGGATTCAAGGAACCCACATATTGCATATAATTTCTATATTCAGTTCATAAGCTCATCCCCGCAACCTAATTCACATTTCCTTGGGGTTCCTTGGTTCATAGGAAAGGGAAGTAAAGAAGTGAGCTTCTGGTAGACAAGAAATTGAAAATGTATGAATTTGGCCCACTTAATTCTTTATGCTAAATTCTCTACCTTATCACATAATTCTAAGCTACTGAGCGTTTCAAAATCAAAATATATAGGGACTACAATTTGTTTATCATTGAAGGATTGAAAATGAATACCTTGCTCCTCTATGTAGATTAGGAAGGGTACTATGAAGTCTACTGCTCTGTTCCTTCTCCCTTATCTCGAAACTTGGTTTTGTCCCGATGATTGCTCCCGTCTAACTGATTGCTTAATACATGACATATTGACTTGTGAATAGGTAAAGTTGGAAGAAATTTGGAGGTTTGAGGTTTTTATAGAGAGATGTGAGAGTGTTTGGAAGTTTAAAATCTAGAGAGATAAAGTAAAAATGAAAGTGAATGAAAAAGTGAAGATAAAAATGAATATGTAGGTGGTTGGAGGGTAAGATGGTAAAATTTTACTTAAAATTTGAGTGTTTCCCTTTTTACCTAGTTGTAGGCCACAATCGTGGCTTATTTTCCACCAATTTTTCATTTTTCTTCTTTTGTTCTTTCATAATTTTTTAGAAATCACTTCTTAATTCTTTTGTGGCCTTTTCACCTCTCTTTTGCTTACTTGATCGATCATCCAATTTATATCGAAATCATATTCCTTCTTCATTTTATTTGGAAACAAAAATAACCTAACTATATAATTGAAACTTTCCAACAAAAACAATCAAAGGAAATAAAATTCTGTAGGTTGCCTCCCATGCAGTGCTTCTTTTAACGTCAGTAGCTTGATGCTCTTTTTAGCTCACGTTGGTTCAAATGAATGGTGCAATGGTAGTGTAGTCACTAATCTTACAATTTGCATATGAGCTACCATGCTATAGTTTCCAACTTCCTTATGATTCTCCTTCCTTCGCCTTCTTATATATGCTTTCTGAATGCGTTCCTAGGATCCTCAATGTCTTCCCATTCTCCTTGAGGTTGAGGTTCCTTGATATTCGTTGGAGGTAAAGGAGAACAGTAGTCTTTCTTTGACACCTTGAAGGTTATTTGCTACTTTGCTACTCTCAGAGTTAATTCACCTCCATCAACGTCAATGATTGAGCGAGCAATGGCCAGGAATGGTCATCCAAGGGGTTTTCACATCTTCTCCAATATCTAAGATATAGAAGTCTGTGGGAAAGGTAAATTTATCAATTTGTACGTGCATATCCTTAATAATCCCCTTTGATTGATGAACTGTTCTGTCGGTCGTCTTCACGAACATATTTATAGGTACTAACTCTCTTAACCCCAATTTTAGACTAAAGGTATAGCGCATCATATTGATACTCGTGCCTAAATCTGCAAATATCCTATCTATGTTAACTCCATTAATATTGCAAGGAATGTAAAAATCTTTGGGTCCTCTTTCTTCTGTGCTATATAAGGGTTTCTTCTGTGCTATATAAGGGTTTCTTCTTCTATATGCTCCTTAATCTTCTTCTAGACTAATTCCTTTAGGGTGAGCCTCATTTGCATTTGTTCCGTTATGCTATATATTTGATTCGTCTTATTTAAAATTCCTTGTTGCCTTACTTGACATTGACTTCCGTTAAGCTGGGAATTCAAATCGATGTTCTTTAATTGGCTTAATTTTGAGCTCACTTTGAAGGAATTCCATAATTACCTTTCCTTCTCCTTTATCTCCGTCTTCTTTCACATGCCATGCTCTATTCTTTCAGGTTAGACTTGGTATTGCTTGGAAGGGTTCCTACATTTTGAGTAGACATTGCCTCCGCTAGTTGGCCTACTTGTACTTCCAGATTGTGTATTGACGAGGCATAGTTCTTTGTTACTTGTTCGAACTTGCTTTCGAGCCTCTTATGTGCATCCTTCATGCCTCCAATTTTATCTAATTCTATCAAGCTTGGTTTATCTTGTTGGAAGCTTGCTTGTCCATGTGGCCCGAAATGTCCTCCAACATTATTTGTCTAAGAGAAGTTAGGGTGATTCTTCCACCCATGGTTATATGTATTGGAGTAGGGATTATTGTCCCCTCCTCTTCTATTTTGCGCTCCCATATAATTCACTTGCTATAGATCGCTTTCCTTCATCAAGTAACAGTCTATGATATCATGGTCCATTTGTCCATAGAGTTCACAGTTTAGTTATACGGCTTTCACCGGGGCTGAGGAGCCTTCATACTGTTGAGTTGTCATGTCAAGTTATCAATATTTGCTTGCAGTTATGTCATTTGATCGATAGCCACAATTCCTTTTTGTTCTCGAAATGAAGTAGTCTGTCTACTCTGCTCGTTCGTCCACAGGCAGCTATTACTCACCATCTCCTCTATCAGCTCTTTCGCTTCATCAACTGTCTTCCTCATTAGTGATCCTCCTAAAGCTGCGTGAATCGTGCCTCTTATTGATGGGTTTACTCTATTATAGAATTTTTGCAATAAGAATTCCTTGGGTAAGTTATAGTGTGGGCATTTCCATTGCAAATCCTTGTATCTCTCTTACGCTACGTAGATTGATTCCCTATCACCTTATTGGAAATTGGTAATTTCCTTGATGATCTTAGTGGTCTTAGTCAAAGGGAAATACTTATCTAAGAAAGCACGGACTAGCTGATCCCACGTCATAACATTGGCTAGGTTAAGGGAATGGTAACAAGCCTTTGCTCTATCTCTAAGGGTAAAGAGGAAAAGCCTAATTCGGACTGCATCTTCCGATATCTGATGATACTGAAAGTTATCACAAATTTCAAGAAAGTTCACTATATGTGCATTGGGATCTTCGTTTGCTAGTCTATAAAACTGCACATTATGTTGAAGCATATTTAGGAGGGCTGGTTTTATTTCGAAAACAATTCGTAAAAATTCAAAATGAACAAATCTAAAACAAGAAATTATTTCAATCATGCAATCAATTCCAAGAATCAAATTCAGAAATATAAACAAAATAGCAAATGCAACACCTAACCAAGATTCAACCTAAGAACTACCAATTGAGAGAAAGGGGAATTTTATCTGACTTTAATGAAAACTTAATTGATTGTGAATTACTAGATTATCGGTTCTAGACGGTCCTAGGCTTGATTACTCTCTCTCGGGTTATAACCGTTTACCCTAATTAATAAACCCTAATCAGATTATGGGAAATGCAATCTCTTGATTAACAATCTATCCAAAACCTAAATTAGATTCGAAGTTATCCAAGAACTACCTAGAACCTATGCAAGATCTCTCTTCGCATAAATTTATCGATTTGATTTAATTCTTATTCTATTAAATTACCTAAATCTCGTTAGCCCAATTTAATGATTTTTCACTCGATTCACCCTCTTAGTTTATCACCGAATTATGCAAGTACATAATTAAATAATAAGAAATCCAATAAAAACACAACAATCAAATTTCATTAATATCAAAGATAGAATAACCTGAAAGTGAGTTTAGACAATCCTTAACATTAAAGCAATTCTATCATCACTGGCTATCCCAAATTCTATACAATCATAAAATTGAAACTACACCGAAAATAGAATCGGAATGGATAATAGAGGTAGCAACGACAGGAAACCTCCTGTTCCAGGAAGTACTTCACATAGGCTTCTTCTCCACGTCTCTCTTCCTTCTTCCCTTTCTCAATCTCTTGATGAACTCTCTAGGGTTCCGAAATTATGACTGATGCAAAAGCTCTCTTCTCTGTGTTTTCACTTGTTTGCATTTTTGCCTGACAATCATGGCCTGTATCCAACCCTTCTGTCACGATCATGGTCATAGTCGTCTATCATGGTCATGGCATATGGGCCACGATTTTGGGCTTGCTCTAGTGTTTCTGTCACGATCGTGGCCTTTTCTGCCACAATCATAGATCGTTGTTTCATTCCGAATGTCTCTGAAATTTCTTCGTTCTTTGATGTTGACACTAAAACACTAACAAACACATCAAGGTACCTAAAAAACATAATATTTGAGCCCAAAGACTTATACTAACATATAAATACACTTAAACACACAAACTAACACAATTCTATCCTAAACACATACTAAAGACTCAAATTAACACTTAATACATAACAAACTAAGCCCTAAAACATGATGCAATTCACACCTATCAGACACATTCACACAATTCACAAAATAAAACCTAACAACTCTCATATAATATGCAAAATTCACATTCAAAGCAAAAATTCATAACCCTTCCCACATTTGAACAACACATTGTCCTCAATGTGAGAAGGGGACAAACAAACATGTAACGAAAGAAGAAACATAAATTAAAGTAAAAAAAAAACAAAAATAAAAATGAAGACTAAATTTAAA
>JANZXP010037509.1:0-12343 GCA_027576715.1 Erythroxylum flavicans
CTTTCCTATAAATTTTACTTTATTGAAAAATCATTTCTTCAATGATTTAATTTTATGCCTATGTACGATCCCACCACGAATTTCTTAAATATTATGATTTATTTTATTTCATCACAATGTTTCCAATATATATATCAAATGGTGACAAGTAGTCACTTTAACCTTTGTACGGGGACCCGGGGCTAACATGAATGATTTCATATGGTGTTTTGCCATTCAGAATGGAGGATGGCGTTAAATTGATCAAGTAGCCTACAGCTAAAATGCACTCACCCCAGAAAGTTATTGGAAGGTTCCTTTGAAATCTCAGTGCACGTGCGATGTTGAGAATATATCTATGCTTCCTCTCAACTCTTCCATTTTGTTGTGGCATTCAAGTGCACGAGGTTTGGTGAATAATACCATTTTCAAGAAAGTATTGTTTCAAACAGGTCAACTATGTTCCATTGTCACTTTTAATTACTTTGAGACGTTTATTGTGTTGTCTTTCAACGTAAGCAGAAAAATTCATGATGGTCTTTGAGACCTCCCTCTTCTCACTCAGCAAGTATATCCAAACAGCTCGAGAGTGATCATCGACTAAGGTTAAAAAATACGATGCACCACAAGATGCGAGTGTCTGTTAGGTTCCCCACAAATCACAGTGTATTAAATCAAAATTGGCCGAGGCTCGAGAAGTGCTTAAAGGAAAGCTCTCTTTTGTTTGCTTTGTTCTTTCACAAATTTCACAAACTTTATTCAAACACTCATCGTTATCCCTACTACATGTATTAGGAATTAACTGTCTTAAAGGATGGATGTCCCATGTGCTTGTACCAAAGGTCAAGTGAAAGCCTTGTGCTTGTCTGACAAGCCCTTGCATTTTTAACACCATGAAACAAATAAAGCCCATCTTTACGTTAACCCGCTCCAATCAGCATCCTTAAAGTGCGGTCCTGTATTACAAAAAAAATTTAGTGAATTGGATGACACAGTTTGTTGCATCTATTAGTTGTGACACAGAGATGAGATTGCAATTCAGTTTTGACACATAGAGGACATTGCCGAGTATGAGACCACTATCACGAATCACTGTTCCAATTTTGTTTGAGGTTACAAATTCTCCATTTGGTAACCCTACAGGGCATCCTTGTATTGTTTTCTGTCGACACAGATTCTTTAAATTTCCTGTCATATGATTAGAAGCACCACTGTTAATAATCCAAGAGTCATGTTGATTCTTACCTGTCATTCTCTCATTCTCATTTGGCTTATGTGTATTCAGCATGTCAACCTGTTTCTGCCACTGCTCATTACTAAGACCAATTACCTCAGATCTGTCAATTTCTACATTAGATTTTTTCACATTACCTCCAGTGAGTTGTGCTGTATTAGCATGAACCAGTCCACCTCTTCCACGTCCTGTTGGCATCTTATTTTGTTGCTGACCTTTCCCACTGGCCCCTCCTTCATTTCTTATACGTTCACCCCACCATTCGGGATACCCAATGAGTTGAAAGCAACTTTTAGCATCATGGCCAGTTTTACCATAGTGAGAACACACCATTGTCTTATCCTTCGCCTCTCCTCGTCCCTTGCTCTTTTGTCCTGCTTGCACAGCAAGACCCATGACTACTTCCCTTTCTTCTTTGGTTTTGGTAATTGTCTTCATTCTTTCTTCTTGTACTAGAGTAGCATATAACCGATTCAGAGAGGGTAAAGGATCTCTAGACAGTATGTTGGAGCGCACTGTACTGTAGCTAACATCATCCAAACCCATCAAGAATTGATGAACCCGCTCTTCTTCTCTTCTTTTTTCAAGTTTAGATGTAATATCACATCTGCATCCTCCATATGAACACCTAGGGATCTACTCATAGATTGCTAGCTCATCCCAGAGTATTTTCAACATCCCATAGTACGCAACCATGGTCATGCCCTGTTGCTTGCAGTCTGCCAATTCTGCTTTTAGCTGCTGGATCCTTGGACCATTCACAATAGAGAAACATTCCCGGATATCCTCCCACAACTCCTTTGCATTTTCCACATACGTCACAGTTGAACGCAAGGTTGGTTCAATGGTATTTAATATCCATGACATAAGAATGGAATGAACAGTCCACTAATCTTCCTCATTTGCTGCTCCTTAGTCAGGTTGTTTATGGGTGCCATCCATGAAGCTCCATTTTCTTCGTCCCATTCCTCGTAGTTTTCTCCCTGCAACTGCACCTGGGTGATCACGTTTCCAGGGTTATCATTCGAGTTCAAGTCATATGGTGACACAGATTTCTTGCTTCCCTCAATTTAAGGTCTCTCTTATTTTCCTACCATGACAGCAATGTAGGTCTGTCTAAACACAGGATTCTATCAGAGTTTGGCTGGCTCTGATACCATGCTAAAATATAAATTAACTGATCTGTCTTTTATTGAACAAGAACATTCAAATATATACAATCTCCTAACAATAAGCTAACCATAATGCTAAGATAGCGTGATCAAAGTTGTACACAAAATATGCTAAACTACCTTTGTAAATACCTTACCAATTACATCGCAATATTTGGTGATATAACTAGATATTATACAAATATAGCTCAATCAAATATTACAGCAAATCATCACAGATATTAGAGCAATCAGCGTATTAATAAGAAATTTGAGTGGTTGTTCATTACATTACCTGTAATCTTATATCCCTAATCTCATCACATTACATGCAATGTCAATTCCTCACAGCCTGCATCATCACTTTCATTTTCATTTCCTTCACATTAAAGTAACATTGGTAATTACAGGACCGATCTTAGCTCGAAAATTTTTAAATTTGACCTAAATCAAGTTCTAAGTAAGGTTGAACCAAAAAAATTCAATAAGTTTCAGTTTTTTTTCAAATTTTTTGAGCTTTTATTAAATTTGGATCAGATTTGAACTAAGTCTATTGAATATAAAATTTGATTAATTCATGTTTTTTCCATTGACTTCCTGATTCGAACCAAATTGTAAAGTAAAGTTTCAATCAATCTCTGAGTATAAGAACAATAAACTCATGTAAAACAATTGTACAATGATTTTTTAACTTCTAATCGTGTAATTTTTGTGGTTGAATCTAGTTAAAAACTATACATAATTGGTCAAATTTAATCTCTATCAATTTATATATTTATTTTTATCAAAATTACTATAACGCTATCAAGAAATATATTAAATTTTTTATTTCTTATGTAAGAGACCACAAGGTGTACTTAATTTCAATTTTAAATATTAAATATTAAAAAATGTCAATTTCATAAATCCAAGACTTTTTATAGTATAACAATCTATAAAAATAAAGGTCTATATACATATATATCTATATATATATATATATATATGTTAATTTTCCATTCTCAAATTTTCATAGAATTCTTCTTTTTATGCTCTTTCCTCATTTTTTTCATTTGTCTTATTTTTATAATTAATACAACAATAACAACCCCGTAATAATTTTACTAAATGTGGAGACCGGAGAGATCCAATGTATATAACTTTATTCTTAACTAGCAGAGCAACTGCTTCCGAATGATTAAAAAACATATTATTATTATTATTAACAATATATCAAATCCGACTTTGTCTTCTAAAATTCAAAATTAAATTCGATCAAACTTAGATTATTAAATTAAGACTTAAAATCTCAGAATCAATCTTGCTTTGTGGTCCCAGAGTTTCCATGCACCAGAAACTTACCAATCATTACCACTTCGTGCCCATTTTCTTCTGTTACGGAATCTAACAAACTAAATAAACCAGAACTAGGCTCTGCCCATGTGAGTGTGTTCCCATTATATAGGTTCAGGAGGTGACTTCTTTACTTGTCTTTATATTAGAAAAAGAGGGTTTGGATTGTCTGAATCCAACCCGTTTTTTAATTTTGAATCTTTATTTAAACTCAGGAGAGACCTTCAAGTTACAATCTTATCTTCTGCATAGTCTGATGTCCTTTCCCCCCGACAGGAACTGATCTGACAGCTCCTATGTTTTAAGGAACAAGGTTGTAAGATATGGATTACTTTGAGGAAAGCAAAGATGGGCGAAGACATGTGTGCTGTGTTTTTTCGTATAATTATATGCAACAGATGCATCGAAGTGTCTAAATGAATTGGCAACTAAGTTGAAGGTACAATAGTACGAAACTATAATAGTACAGAGGATACAGAGTGGAGGCTTGGGATATATAATTGCAAGGTTTTAAATTGCAAGATTGTGGAATGCAGATGATACGAGGTGCAGTTACAGAAAATGCAACTGAAATTGCGACAAATAGCGATAATGGTCCGGACCGCCAACCGCAAGAGTAATTAAAACCATGGCAGATTGCGAGTGACTACAGTAATTACAGACGATACCGGTGCAATTGCAGAAAATGTGACTGAAATTGCGACGAATTGTGATAACGGTCCAGATCGCCAACCGCAAGTGCAATTTAAATCCATGGCACTCGGTGAGTGACTACAGTAATTGCAGAAGATACGGGTGCAATTACAGAAAATGTGACTGGGATTGCAACAAATAGCGTTAACGGTCAGGACCACCAACTGCAAGCGCAATTTAAAACCATGGATAGCGATAAGGATAACAGAACGGCTGACAAATTTTTACGCTATGCAAGCATAGCAGTCATCAAATAGTTTCATGTACAGTCACAGTTGGTTAGTTAAATGAGATATCTAAAACAGAACTTCCCACATTTATGAAGCAATGCAGAACAAATAAAGAGTTAGAAAGGTTTCATAATTAGCATACTTTAGGAAGTTAAGAAGCTAACTTTATTTACAGTTAACATAATCTCGCTAAACGGACAGTAAGTGCAGAGATTCAGAGGAAGTTCATGAATGTCATTGTCCTGACTAGAAAGCATTCAGTTAGTGTGGGCGTAGCTCCCACTTGCATCGTCAAAATTTCTTTCCGATCTCACATTTTTCTGTAAGTTGCAAACGAAATACCTTAAATCTACCTAAAGTAACAACTGTACACTTAAAAATTACATAACTTTCCTACAATCAAGATCCAGATTCTTTCTTTAAAGAAAGCCCCCCATGATCAATTACTCCTTGGGCATTATTTCCAGTCTCCAAGGAAAAAGGAAAACTTACAAATGAATCACAGACTAAAGAAACATGATCTAGATGCATTCAGGTACTTACCGTACTTTATGCGGCTCATAGTCAATAACCTTCGGGTTTGAAAATACAGATACAAATTCATCCCGTACCATAAACCCAAAACTGTGAAGATTGTGTAATGTAGAAGTATTGTGCATGCTCAGCAGATGGAAAACTTAAGATCCAATGAGAAATGAAAGTAATAATAACATGAACAATCATCAAGAGCGCTATCTCCAAAATACTTGCATGTATAAATCATCAACATAAGAGATCTACATGTGACAGTAAATAAAAGCGATGAGGAGAGTTTGTTGGTACATAAGATTATTGAACTACTTAACGTTCATTGAGTATTAAAGTAAACTGAACATTCTAATAACATCACAATTTTCATTGAAACAAACCACTCATACCAGGGTCTTAAGCCTTCTATTGAGACTTACCATGTACAACCAAGTACAACTCACATCTACAAGACACCAGACCACTTAACAGATATTAGGGACTAGGCCTCATTCAGAAATCCGATTGTGCCAACCAAGGTATAACGTCTCAAGGTAACATACACAGAATTTCCATAATCACCCCCCCACCATACATCGAATTTATATTTGTTTCCCGAGCCACAAGCCATGAACACGTAGCAACACATCCTTGACGAAAAGACTCAAAAATACAAGAACTTTGAGCCGATTCCCAAACTATCACAGACAAATGCGAATCCTCTACCCAATCCAGAGATCATGATCAATGTTCATCACCAACGGCGGATGTTATAGACAAATTAAAACCCTTTTTAGAATTCCATAATCATGGACGACGCGATAGATTCACACTGTCAAATCCCCTTTGTTAACCACTAGATAATATTGTACCCAAGAATGACTCAAGAAATGTTTAGATCTGCGGATGAAGCCCAGGACTAGTTTTTAATATAAAGCTATAGAACAAACAACAACTACGACCACAACGTATTGGCACAACTGAAACCAAGACCCTAAATCTAGCAAAAAACCCACTAAACAAATCAAAGAAGAGAGATCAATGGAGTCAATTATTACCCCAATTTAATCATCCCCTGTTGGAAACAGAGTAAGAACTTTCCTCCCACCATTTCCATTCACAGACTCCAAATCCTCCACATACCCTGGAACAGGAGCTCCCATCCTATGCACAGGCTGGTGTGCCTGCCTAGCAAGAAATGGATTCTCAAATTGACCATTCGGAGGAGACCCAAAATGCCCAATTGGCCTATGATATTGACTTTGCAACTGAGGATGTGCCACAGCAGCTGCAGCCGCTGCCATCTGCTGATGGTGTTGGTGCTGCTGCAGTGCAGCCACGGGTACGAACGGCAAGAAATGATCGGAATTCGGCCGCAAGAAATGCGGAGGCACGGGAGAACTTGCAAACAGATGATCAGTAGCAGCATCAGTTGCTGTCCCCAATCCAGCACCACCACCATTTGCACCACCAGAAGACAACCCCTGCATTCTCTTCAAATACAAACGATACTTCTGCAAATGACTGGCAACGTTCTCTCTGGTCAACCCATCAACACTCATGAGCTGCATTATAGTCTTGGGGACAGCATTCTTGATCCCCAAGTGAGCGACAGCATCAACAAATCTCTTATGAAGTTGCGGAGTCCACACAAGTCTAGGACGCTTGAGGGTTCTTGCAGGTTCATCCCCACCAGCCCCAGAGCCCAACTCAGCCGAATCTGCTGCGAACTCGCCAGAATTTGGATGTGGAGAGGCCAGAGGGTTGGTGGGTGATGGGGTTGTGGAGGTGAGTGGTGGTGGTGGAGGAGGAGGGGTGTGGTTTTGATGGAGGGAGTTGGCGTTGGTGGTGTTAGTGTTGTTACTTGCAGGGTTTCTAATATCAAAAGCAAGAGCAAGATCAGGAGTGATTAGGGTTTGAGTCAAGGGCATGAGCTCTTCAGGTGGTGGGAGCTCTTCTTCCCATCTTGAGAACCAATTTGAATCATCCTCCCTCATTCTCTTCTCCCCTCAAAAAATTGAGTCTTTACTTATCCTAAACTCTGATCACTCAATTGGTCTCAGAAAAAGGTCGCAAAGTTCGGTTCTTTATGTGGGCATCAAATGGAACAGAGCAAAAAGATTGGATCTTTACTCCTTTGAGGCTTTGACAGAGTGAAAGATCAGAGAAAGATATGATTTTTAGATAAAGGGTATCTGTTTTTGTGAACAGAAAAGTGAAATATCTAACAGAAGAACGATGGTGGTGAGAGGCGGAGCAGGGTGATGGTGGGGATGGAGAGAGGTTCGAGGTGGATCTTGATTTCTTTCCTTTTCAGCTTTTAATTTATGGGTTACTGTTCTTTTATATCATTCATTGTTCTTCTTTGCTATGCTCTTCCTTCTTTCACATATGATTATGATTTTATGAGTTTTATTGTTTTTTCTTTCCGGGATTTGGGGGTCTTATAGTTCGAGAGTGAGTGTCACAAGATCTGAAGATTTTTGATTCCCCAAACGTTCGAACACATACACTAAACCCACCTTCTTGTTCCTTCACTCTGTGTTCCACGCGCCACTGCCATTTGTGGCAGAGCATCATCAACTCAGGTGATACTTTGACTTTACTAATTTAGGGAAGCGCTTGAGCAGCAGTAATTTCCTCTGTTGTTTCAATTCTATCCATTTATAAGGGGTCTGGGGTTGACTGAGAAGAATTATGTACTTGGATTCAGGTTGTGACTCAACAGCACGCGATGGGGATTGAGAGTGGGATTGGTGTTTCTCATTACAAAGATTAGATTGGGGATTAGGAAAAGGATTAGAGAGAGATACACACAAAGTTTGGTGACTTTGTGAGATATCTTTACGTTTGTTGGTGATGGGGGAATCAATTGAGTTGGTGTTAGGCTGTGAGGATAATCTTATGTTATCTTTTGGTGGGATATGCTTTTCTTGATCAAGGAAAAAAAAAAGAAAAATAACCCAACAAGACTAATTTGGTTTATTACAACATTTTATTTCCAAAATAATATTTTAATATTATAATCTAATCGATTCAAATAAAATACATTTAAATTATTTAAATTAGGTTAAGTTAATTCTCTTAATCTTAATTTTAATTTTAATTTTAATTAATTTGAGCCAAATCGGTCCAAAATTAGTACCATCTCTAACTTCTCAACTTAAGTTTTACATCTTGGTGTTAAAAATTTTAGTTTGCATAGATACAAAGATGATGTTAAGTTTCATGAAAGAGTGTGAAAGAATTTGTTGGAATGCATTAAAGGGCATGTTTTGTTTTTTTGCATTCAATGGAGAATATCATCCATCACTATGGACAAGACATGATAGATCAATACCAATTCCACCAATTAAACTTCATCTTTTTCAGGTTTTTATAGAATTTGTTTTATATTAAAAGTTGTGATTAATATTGATTTTTCTTACCTCTTTCAATCATCAACTTGGACATAATTGATTATTTACTAATTCAGTAATTTTTGGTGTTCATTTTGTTTACAATATCTTTTTAATATAAAATTATGATATAATTAATAAAATACTCATCATTTCTTATTTTTTTAAACCCACCCAATTTTTAGATATACTTATTGACAAATACAAAAGATTAGGAAAACGACATTATAGTAAAGTTGAGTTCCCTCCTAACTTAAGAAAATGTTAAATAATGTCTCAAACTACAATAATTTAAACAACTTTAGTAATGCTTAATAACTAAATGTTTTTTTATTACATAAACAATGTTCCTTGTGATTTCCAAATTTTATATTGAAACAACAAAGTAATGATTAAGTAGTTGTGACTATGTTCCTTGTGATTTCCAAATTTTATATTGAAACAACAAAGTAATGATTAAGTAGTTGTGACTTGTGACCATGTTATTAATAGGAAATTTCTTTTTTTAATTTGTACATGTCTCTATCTCTATGACTTTCTCCCTCTTTCCTATCAAACCTAACTCTTTAAGATTTCAACACCCAATCATTGAAGAGCTTCTACTAAAACCATTAAAAATGTAGAGCAATACTATGCATGAAGTTGTTGAATAAGACCATTTAGAATCCAATAAGATATTTTCAAATTAGGGCTTGTTAGATTGATAGTCGATGGTAGATGATAACTAATAGTTGTTCATTGATAAAGTTGGCATTTTTATCGGGTCAAAAAACCCTAATCAACTTGAACTTTCAAGAGATCTAATATAAGTTGACTGGAATTAACTCGAATTCGACTTAAAACTTGAAAATAACTTAAAATTGAATAAATATTATTGAACTTTAACTTTTTAATCTAGCCCAAAGTGCGATTAAACTCAAACTTAAACTTGATCAAGCTATGGATCGAAACTATAAGCGAACTCCAATGTATTTTCTTATTTCAAGGATGCGCTTAATCATTAATAAGTAAATATGTATAGTTAGTAATAATTTAATTATACAATCACTACAACTCATTATGGTCATCAAACTACTGCGTAAATATACAATGTAAGAAACATAAGGTTTAGTTGATAGAATATGTAAAAACAATATAATCTTTTACATGATTTTTACATAATCACCACTTCGTTCTTCTAAACACAGAACAGAACTTTTTGCTAAAACCCTTTGATTTATCCAATCATTAAAAAAAAAAACCAGAAGGTTGATACTTTCATTTGCGGTTTACTGTAACCACTTAAGCAACATTAACAAATTCACAACACCAAAGGTGATTATACCTTTCATTCATCTAAGCAAAGATAAGAACTTTATCTTTACATGCCCGGTGACTTGCCCAATACGCACTCGAAGTCTAGCGGTTGCGAGCTCTACAGTCATAAAAAAAGACAAAAGATGAGAACTTTATAAAGATTGATACTTTCAGTTGCAGTTTACTATAGCTACTTAAGCAACGTGACAAATTCACAGCACCAAGTGGGGTTATCACTGTAAGATCACTTCACAGGAAATTCAAAATTGTGTGGTTATATTTGCATGTTACTTTATGCAGATAGTGATATCACCACTATACTGACAAAGATTATTCAAATCTAGACTTTTAAGCAGGCAGTGTAATTTCACATGCAAAAAGTGGAGAAATTTGGACTGATTCAAACTTGTGATTACTCACTTTTAGTATATTTTGAGCCAATGGTATAAGAATTGGACGGTTGATTTTACTGGGATCCTGCCAAATCATAGCAACAGCAAAAGAAAAATCCAAGAACAAGAAAAAGAAAGAAAGGGATGGTTGCTTAGATATGAGAAAAAGAATAGGGAAACGATTTACCAGATTGAAAACCAATTTGATCCATTTGAACAATTCGGATATGCTAATCTGTCCCCTCTATCATCAGAGCAAACCAGCCTTTGAAATTTAGATGATAGCTCTTCATAACAGTCAATCTCTCTTTGCCTGAATGCGTCTAATTGCAGTCTTTAGATGCTCCATTGTTACTTCTGATGCATTATTTCTCTCCCAGAAATGACACTATGAATCAACAAACAAGACAACAAAAGATAAATGAACTATGAATCAACAGACAAGACAACAAAAGATAAATGAATAGACATAAGGAGTATACAAAACCGCAGTTGCTGCAGGCCTCACGGCAGATTAATGATATTTTGACATCCAGTACAGCCATCAGTGAGACAAGCTAGCTCTTTTATGTTCATATCAGAACTCTTTGGAATATTGCACAAGAGAAGGCGGAATATGCCATTTCTGTCAAACTCAGTTGAAGGTCCGTCGTACAGCAGTTGATCGAACCGTCATGCTTGAATTTTCACTCATTAAATGTGTGATGTTGCAGATGAATTTGTGCATGGTGAAGGAGTTGAGAGTGCCTGGTCTTAAAAAGGGATGGATCAATCTTGTCTGGTCAATTTGTGGCAGCAATAACAGTAACATTAACTCTTTGATAAAGACCTGAATCCAAATTGCATGTTTGTTCATGCCAAAGACAATATAGGAAAATGTAAAACAGTGTAATATAGAGCAAATTAAAGCTCTGGACCCTTTACAGAAAGGAAATCTAGTCCTGCTTCAGAAGCAACTGCAAGACAACAAGAGTTTTGCTACAACCAGGAGGACCAAGCAGCAGAATTCCTGTTTAGGGTCAAATACCAATGCGCTCAAATGCATCCTGATGCCTTTGATGCCATTCCACTGCTTCCATCAAGGAACTTTAACCTCTTCTCAGTATCACCTAGTAGCGATAATATCTTCCATTTCGTCCATGCAGGATCTGAAGTTTCTACCTTACTGTGTAGAATGCCTTCCGCTGCAGGTTATGAACCCACTCTTAGTACCCACTTCCCATTTAACTCTTGAGGAATCCAAGCAAGTTACTTTTATCGAACCTATAAGGTTCCCCCATTTTAATGGTCAGTCCAGAGTTCAAAAGAATGAGAAAGGAGATGAAAATGCCACAGTTGAATTATAACACAATAACTCAAGCATAATCTCAAGAAAATATAACTAAAATGACATACCTAGACAAAGTGCTATTCCTTGATGATATACTTATGTCCTTCAGAACTGCATAATCTTTTTCTAAACCACCCAAGATCAACAGATCAACTCCCGCAACAGTTTTTAAATTCTCGATTTTAACCTGCACAAATTGTGTCGAACGATCTGCTGGAAAAGCATCTTTCTCAGGGTAGGTTAGGAGTTTGGGGTTCCAAAGTATGACTACTTTCTCTATTTAAATCTTGCATGATGACCTTTGAGGACTTTTCATTTGCATTTGTGACAAGGAAAATGTTTTGCACTCAGAATTGGATAGGTAACAAGATTTCCACAAAGTCTACAGAAGATGCCTGGTGCTTTCATCCTTTAAAACTTCTCTGATATCAAATAACTCATCATGTACATCACATTGATTAGATGAACAGGAAGTTGCTTTTTCACATGCTGGTGAATCACATTGATTATGTAAAGGAGAGACGAGTTTTGACAGACACGGGAGTTTCTTAGGGGATGACTGATACACAATTGATATCGTAAAGAGGCACTTCGAGTAGCCACAAACTCCACAGAAGATAACTAGTGAAGATATATTTTATTCCTTGTCTTTTCAATAAGGATTACATCAGTACTTATAGTAGGAAGATGACCCTAAAAAGGTAACTTGAATCAGCTTATTAAAGCATGCAAACATGTTGACTCATTTGGATAAAACCTTATTAATAAATGTGAGGAAATCGAGATAATATTCTAAACATA
>JANZXP010037530.1:0-12342 GCA_027576715.1 Erythroxylum flavicans
TCAAAATTTCACTCCTTCTCTTTCTAACCTACGAAGTTCTCTCCTCCCACTCTCTAAAACTCTTCAATTTCCCTATAGATTCTTTATATTTTCTTTTACTCTTTCATTAACCTTACAATCCTTTCATCTTTTCATGCATTAATCATTAAAAAACATAAGGACTTGAGTAAGATTTTGCTCCCTCTCTCATAAATACGAATTTCACTCATCTTCTTCTCAAATTTTGCAGGTTTTCTTCTTACAATCGCACCAAGGAAGATGATGGCTCAGAAACCGATTGACAAACTCTACCATCAAGATTTTGATGAAGGTAAGTCTGATTTAGCGGCAGCTTATTAGGCCCCATTCTCGATTTACTCAAAAGAAGAAGGTATGCGTTTTTGAGACTTTAGGGCTAGAGAAATAGTCACTCTTAGGTAGTTTGATTTTGAAGTGTTAGAAAACATAGGAGTGAGGCTGAAAATTGAGCGACTAGCTACAAACATAAGTTGGAATAGGTTTATTCGGTGTGATGTGCCTACCATCCTATGATGACCATTGAGTTTTTCACTACTGTCCGATGTAACCCTAAAATGGACGTTTTCTGGTTTAGGTTATTCGGTACTATTTACAAATTGGATTATACTATCATGTGTAATCTTTTCGATTTGTAAAATACAAAAATTTTAAATGATCACACTAATTTTGACATGGATTCTTATTGGAATACTGTAACGGGGGAAGAAAATTTTGACTCTAGGAATGCATCGAATTCTTTATTATGTAGTGTAGAACATTTGCACTTTTATAAATTTATGTGCTTAACTGTGTTCAATAAAACTGAAAGTAGCAAATGTTTGGCCAAAAAACTTTTCTTTTTATAGTGTATAGATCGAAAAGTTAAAATCAACATACCTTTTAGAATTTTTTGATCAATAGTAGGTGTTGTCAATAAAAAGAGTTCATATTTTGGAATGTCGCATGTTATTACTACTTTAGCTCATTATTATAACCTTAATTTGGAAGAGGTGTGTACAACGCCACACGATATGTTTGACATATCTTATTTAAGGCGCTCCGAGATTACGGAGGTCCATTCTATGGAATTTCGAAATCCTCAGATGCACACTGTAGTGAGGAGCCGAAGGGGCACCAATACAACAGCTTCCCGATCCTCCACATCCCGCGTAGTCTAGGAGCTAAAGGAAGAAGCAATAGAGGAGGAATCGAGTGGAACAGCAGAGGTCAACCGATTTCAACACATCCTCAACCAAATGGCCCACAATTAACAATAAATGACATCCTAACTAAATGAGCTGGGCACCCAAATTCAGAAAGTCCACAAAGAGCAGTGTAGTTTGAAGAAGAGGTTCCTTAACTTCTATTGGGGGAACAATTTTGAAGCTCCTTCACCGACACTATTGCCACCATCATCCGAATAAGCTTTTCTTACCCTTTTAATTTTAAATTTTGATATTTCTTTTGTTAGGTGTCATATCATTTTTTTGGGTTCCATGTCATTTTCTTTTGTCTGATTTGATGTCATTTTCCTTTATTTGGTGGTTGACTTATCACATTAAGGACATTGTGATCTTTAAGTGTGGGGAGATGACATTGACTTTATCAATTGCATTGTTTGCGTTTTGTTAAATAAGATGAATGTTTAAGCATATTGTGTGCTTTATGTCAGACTTTATCAATTGCATTGTTTGCGTTTTGTTAAATAAGATGAATGTTTAAGCATATTGTGTGCTTTATGTCAGCAATGGAACTGAACTTGAATCATTCAAATGGATATTTCCATAAGATTCTGTCATACTAGTTGGAATTAGATTGAATGCATGTTTAAATTTGGATTAGGCCACTTGAGTAAAAAGTGAACCATATAGAGTGATGAAGAGTAGTTGGTTACATAAGCTCATTCACAAATTGACATTTGAGCATGAGGTAGTGTAGAGATGCATAATGAGTTTTCATTTGAGCCAATATGAGGATTGAGCCATATGACTCCTTCCATAGTCATTCTATTTCTTTGTTGGGTGATACTTCCTTAGGTTATTACCTTCAGAACGTGCTTTGAATCGGTTTAAGTCTCCTAGATGCATGTTTGATAGAGATGATTAAGGCCCTTTTTATGTTAACCCTTGGCTTAAATGACCTACCATTTGTATTATCCCTTGCTACCCCCATTAAGCCTTGACCTTTTTTTTTTTAAAACATCCAAAATTTTAAAACCCGAAACCTCATTAACCTACCTATTCACAAGCTTAGTAGAGTATTAAGTAATACATTAGTTGGAATCGTTGTGAAAATTTTATCGAGATGAGTTGAGTATATTTCTGCTTATGGATTACATTGTATTTATTTGCTATTATATTCACAGTTCTTCCATATATGATGAAAAAGAAAGAAAAATGAAAAAGTGTTGAAAAAGAAAAAAAGAAAAGGAAGAACAAGTGAGTAGCATTAATAAGTACAGAATATTAGTTACATTTGTATATGTTGAAGTTATGTTTTATTATCTTGCTTTATACGCTTTTTACTTTACGAATGCTTTTGTTAACCTTTTTCCTTCTTGACACACCTTAACCGTTACCACATTACAACCTTATACAGGTACTTTTGATCTATTTTTGCATGCAATCATTGTAGAGGATAATTGGTATATTATCAAGCTTGTGGTAGTGTAGTTTCCTATAGGAGGTTCGAGCAAAACACTAACCATCAAACACTTAAGAGAAATGAGTACAAATCGTGAGGAAGATTCATTTTGCGTCTTTACTTATCTTGACTGGTGGTGTCAATTGTTGAGTTTGCTTATGTATACTAATGAAAAAGTAGTCACGATATGTGTATTAACTTGATATTTGAGTTAGCTTAAATTTGAGGGATTGTATGCTTTGATCTTTTTGAAAGTGAAGTGATGGAATTGATTGGTTATATTTATTTTTCTTAAGGACAAGCAAAGATCTAAGTGTGGGGATATTGATAGTTGTGCATTAGTCTATGTTTTTTTCAGTAATTCGCATGTGTTTTCTTGCATAATTTTTTATTATTGTTGTATTTTAGGATTCATTTTGTATGTCTTCATGTAGTTTGATTTCCATTGTTGTTCTTTTATGTTTGATGTTAATTTAGGGTAAGAATTGACTATTTTTATGTAGGAATAAAGATAGAGCAACTTGGAGATTGAGCTAGAGATCAAAGAAGAGAAGAAAATAGGAGACTATCTATTGCAAATTCCCAATGGGAATTATAATCCGAATCATAATGCGGGGCTTCATTAAACTTAGGGTTTTTGGACTATTAAAGGATAATTAAGCCTCCATCTCCAAAGGGAGAGGAAATCCTTCTGTAGAAACACCATCTTTGAGTGAAGAACACATGTTTGGAGCCTTGAGGAAGGATTGAAGTCAAGGATCATCATCAAGACTGGGAAAATAACAAATCATCACAAAAATTTCTAGATTTTGGCAAAGAAGAGGAGTCTCTTTATTCAATTTTTTGTCAATTTTACTTCTTGTATTCTTTGTAAAATGGTTTATTTGAATGTTGATGATATTATGGAGACCAAGTTAGGCTAATTTAGTTTTAGGGATTGCTTTTGAACTATTTTTTTAGAACTCCTATTTTATTAAATTGAATGAAGTTGTCTTTGATGATTGGTGATTTTATTTGTTATCTTGCAATAAATCAAGAGAGTGAGTGAGATTAATTATGTAGGGTTGTACAACGAGAGTTGGTGACCTATAGACTTACAATAATTATGTCTATTGATTAGTTAGAAGAGAGATCTCGGTGAAGTCAGTTAATCACCCATAGGATAGTTTAATAACTAGTTGACTCGATAGAGTCAACTGGTAGGTTGAGAGATAGTCCAATTGATTCCCTTTAATTTGATTAGGGACAATTATTTACACTTTAAGAGAGGGTAATTAATACATTCGGAAATCTTAGGTGAGACACAATTTTATTAATAAAATAGGAGGGAGAAAAAATAGGAAAAAAAGTAATCTCTAGCCTTTAGATTCTTGAATTCCAATTTTTCTACACTTTGGTATTATCTATTACTTTGTGTTAGTCTTTTAATTTTAATTTAATTTTTCAGATTTTTGCATTAAACAATTTTGTTTCTTAAACAAAGTTTTGTCTAAATTAAGTGATTTTTGGGCATCAATCCTTGTGGGATCGATGTTAGCTCTTTTTAAATACAAGTCACGACCCGTTCACTTGCAGTTTTTGTGGTTGATACAAAAAGAAATGCTAATAAGGCTCAAAGCGGCTTATCAAAAAGGAAAATCATATAATGGGTAGGCTATTTGACTAATGTAGTTCGGAACAGCAAAGAATGCATAATCATATCCATGTTAATGCATGTGATAAAAATGTGGTCTCATATAGAAATTCAAAGCAAAATCGGGATGTACATGTTATGAAGGTCACATATTATCAAAAGAAAATGAGATTGATATAGATGTTTCAGTCTAATAGCTTTATATATCACTAATCACTACTCTTTTAAAGGTAATGCACATTAACCAATCATAAGAGAAAAAGTACATGCAAAAGTTTCTATGAAGTTCTCTAGTTAATTCACACTTTAATCCTAAAACCAATAATCCTAGAATCAATAGAAAACGAGCAAATGTTTCTTTGTTTGTTTTATTCTTTCTCTCATTTTGATTGAAAACTTAAAAATAAGCAAAAATAAACCAACAAAGAAACACACATGAATAAAAAATTAATGAATGCGGATTAAAAGCAAAGAAATTTACTTCCCTTGGGTTGCCTCCTAAGAAGCGCCTTTGTTTATAATCGCTGGCTCAACTCCTTCTCCTCACATGACAAAATTATGATCTTCAAGTATTACAATTAGCGTTATGTTGAAGGTAAAACCTGTCTACTTGTTTTACGCTCAAAACACCGCAAGTGAACAGGTCTTGACTTGTAGTTAAAAAGAGCGGATATCGATCCCATAGGGATTGATGCCTAGACACCACTTAATTTAGACAAAACTTTGTTTAAGAAAGGAAATTGTTTAATGCAAAAATCTGGAAAATTAACTTAAAATTAAAATACTAACACAAAGCAATAGACAATACTAATATGCAGAAAAATTGGAACTCAAGAATCTAAAGACTAGAGATTACTTTTTTTCCTATTTTGTCTCCCTTCTATTTTATTAATCGAATTGTGTCTCGTGTAAGATTTCTGAATGTATTAATTTCCCTCTCTCAAGGTGTAACTAATTGTCCCTAATCGAATTAAAGAGAAGCAATTGGACAATCTCTCAACCTACCCAATGACTCTACTGATTCAACTAGTTATTAAACTGTGACTCTACTGATTCAACTAGTTATTAAACTATCCTATGGGTGATCAACTGAATTCACCAGGATCTTTCTTCTAACTAGTCAATTGACATGATGATTGTAAGTCTATAGGTCGCCAACTCTCGTTATACAATCTTACACAATTAATCTTACTCACTCTCTTGATTTATTGCAAGATAACAAGTAAATCACCAATCACCAAAGACAACTTCATTCAATTCAATAAAATAGGAGTTCTAACAAAATAGTTCAAAAGCAATCCCTAAAACTAAATCAGCCTGGCATGGTCTCCATAACATCATCAACATTCAAATAAACTATTTTAAAAAGAATAGAAGAAAGAAAAACACAGAAAATTGGATAAAAGGAACTTCTTCTCTTCTTTTCCAAAATCTGGAATTTTGGATGTTGATGTGTTATTTTCCCTAATCTTGATGATGATCTTTAACTTTAATCCTTCCTCAAATCTCCAAACATGTGTTCTTCACTCAAGGATGGTGTTTCTACATAAGGGTTTCATCTCCCTTTGAAGATGGAGGCTTAATTATTCTTTTATAGTCCAAAAATCCTAAGTTTAATGAAGCCCCTTATATTGTATCGGATTGTAATTCCCACGATTGTGGGAATTGACATGATTCCCACGATTGTGGGAATTGGCCACAGAAAACTTCCTCTTTTTTTCCCTCTTTGATCTCTAGCTCAATCTCCAAGTTTCTCAATCTTCCTACTACATAAAAATAGTCAATTTTTACCCTAAATTAACATCAAAGATAAAAGAACAACAATGGAAATCAACCTAAATGAAAACATACAAAATGAATCCTAAACTATAACAATAATCAACAATTATGCAAGAAAACCATGCCAATTACTTAAAAAAATGTATACTAATGCACACCTACCAACATCCCCACACTTAAATCTTTGCTTGTCCTCAAGAAAAATAAATATAACCAATCAATTTAATCATTTTATTTTCATAAAGATGAAAGCATATAATCCCTCAAAATTAAGCCAACTCAAATATCAAGTTAATACACATATCATGACTACTTTTTCATTGGTATACAAAGCAAACTCAACAATTAACACCATCACTCATAGATAAGTAAAGATGCAAAATGAATTTTCCTCAAGGTTTTCACTCATTTCTCTCAAGTATTTGATGGTTAGTGTTTCGGTCAATCTTTTAATAGGAAACTACACTACTATAGGCTTGCTAATACACCAATTCACCTATACAATGAATGCATGCATAAATAGATAAAAAGGACTATTTAGGGTTGTAATGTGGTAAGAGTTAAGGTGGGTAAAGAAGGGAAAAGGGTTAAGCACAAGCATTAGTAAGTAAAAAGAAGATATAAAACAGGATACGAAAACATAATTATGAGATATACAAATATAAGTAATATTCTGCACTTATTAATGCTACTCACTTGTTCTTCCTTTTTCTTTTCTTTTCTTTTTCATTTTTTTCATTTTTCTTTCTTTTTTTCATCATACATGGAATAACTATGAATATAATAACAGATAAATACAATGTAATTCACAGGCAGAAATATACTCAACTCATCTCAGTAAAATTTTCACAATGATCCCAACTAATGTATTACTTAATACTCTACTAAGCTTATGAATGGGTAGGTTAATAAGGATTAAGGCTTTAAAATTAGGGGTGTTTCAAGAAACAAAAGGTTAAGGCTCAATGGGAGTAGCAGAGGATAATATAAAGTGTAGGTCATTTAAGCTAAGGGTTAACACAAAAAGGGCCTAAATAATCTCTATTAAGCATGCATCCAGTAGACCTAAACTGATTCAAAGCAAGTTCTGAAGGTAATCACCTAAGGAAGTATCACTCAACAAAAAATCGAATGACTGTAGACAAAATCATATGGTTCAATCCTCACTTTGACTCAAATGAAAACTCATTATACATCTCTTCATACCTCATTGTTCAAATGTCAATTTGTGACTAAGCTTATGTAGCCAACTATTTTTCATCACTCTATATGGTTCACTTTTTACTCAGGTGGCCTAATCCAAGTTCAAGCATACATTCAATCTAATTCCAACTAGCATGACAAAATCTCATGGCAATATCTATTAGAATGATTCAAATGTGGTTCCACTGCTAACACAAAGCACATAATATGCCTAACCATGCATCCTATTTAACACAATGCAAACAATACAATTGAGAAATTCAATGTCACCTCCCCACATTTAAAGATCACATTGCCCTCAATGTAATAAGTCAACTATTGTCCTCAATGTGATAAGTCAACTACCAAATAAAGGGAAATGACATCAAACCATACAAAAAATGAAAGCAAACCAAATAAAAGAAACTAACATGAAACCTAGCAAAACATGAAATGAAACTACCAAAAGAAACAGCAAAATTAAAAGTAAAAGGTTAAGAAAAGCTTATTCAAATGATGGTGGTGATAGTGTTAGTAAAGTAGCTTCAAAATTGTTCCTCCCATAGAAACTGAGGAACCTCTTCTTGAGACTGCACTGCTCCTTGCAGACTTGCCATGTTTGGGTGTCGAGCTCGTTGATTTGGGATGTCATTTGTTGTTCATTGGTGGCCATTTGGTTAAGGATTTGTTGATATCGGTCGACACCTATTAGTGCACTTAGTTCTACTTCTACTGTGTCCTCCTCTGGCTTCAAAGCTTCTCAGGATGTGGAGAGTCGAGACGCGACTGTACTAGTGCCTCTCCTTTTCCTCACTGTAGCACGTGTCTGAGGATTGCAAAGTTTCATAGAATGGATCTCCACAATCTCAGAGTGCCTCAAATAAGCTACGTCAAACATATCGTGTGCCGTTGTATGCACCTCTTCCATATTAAGGTTATAATAATGAGCTAAAGTAGTAACAACAAGCGACATTCCAAAATATGAACTCTTTTTATTGACAATACTTACTATTGATCGAAAAAGTATAAAAGGTGTGTTGATTTTAACTTTTCGATCTATGCAACATAAAAAGAAAAGTTCCTTGGCCAAAAATTTGCTACTTTCAGTTTTATTGAACACAGTTAAGTACATAAATTTATGCAAGAGCTAATGTTCAGCATTAAGTATTAAAGAATTTGATGCATTCCTAGAGCCAAATTTTCTTTCCTTGTTAGAGTTTTCCAATAGGAATCCACATCAAAATCAATGTGATCATCCAAAATTTTTGTAGTTTACAAATCAAAAAGATTATGCATGATAGTATAATCCAATTTGTAAATAGTACTGGATAACCTAAACTAGAAAATGTCCATTTTAGGGTTATATCAGATAGTAGTGAAAAACTCTATGGCCATCATAGGATGGATAGGCACGTCACATGAGATGAACCTATTCCATTTTATGTTTGCAGCTAGTTGCTCAATTTTCGACCTCACTCCTATGGTTTCTAACGCTTCAAAACCAAATTACCTAGGTGTGACTATTGCTCTAGCTATAAAGTCTCGAAAATGCATACCTTCTTCTTCTGAGTAAATTAGGAAGGGAGAATGGTAAGTCACTACCAAATCCTAGCCATCATCTTACTTGGTGCCATTGTAAGAAGAAAATCTGCAAAAATTGAGAAAAAGATTAGTGAAATTTGACTTTTAGAGAGAGAGATCAAAATCTTACCCAAATCTTTGTGTTTTAAATGATTAATGCATAAAAAGATGAAAGGATTATAAGATTAATGAAAAAGTTGAAGAAAATACCAAGACTCTAGAGGAAAATTAAAGAGTTTTAGGGAATGGGAGGAGAGAATTTCATGGGTTAGAGAGAAAGGGAGTGAAATTTTGAGGAATGGGTAAGAGAAGAAAAGGGGAGGGAAACTTTCCCTCAGGATGGAATTCCCACGATCGTGGGATTACTCTCCAAAAACTCTCTGGAGAGATTTCCCCCGATCGTGGGTTTTATCTCCGAAAGTTTTCTGGAGAGCTTTCCCATGATCATAAGAATCACACCAATTCCCACGATCATGGGAATTGGTGATTCTCATAATTACAAACCTTCTTCCAAGCTTGATATTAGCTCTCTATGATCCCACAACCTACAAACACATCAAATTAATAACATCAACTAGAATTCTGAAAATAAAATAAGTTAAAATTCTGACAAAAACCAAATTGAACATTAATCAAACTCAATTTAAGCACAATCTTAATTGAATAAACTAAATAACAACTAGACGAAGATAACTAAATGATATTAAACATGGTAAGTTAAGGTCATTAGCTTGACCATTCCTCATATCATCATGAAAGAGAGGAAGATAGAAGAGAGACAACTTCCCTTTCTTGTGGATACGTCCCTCCATAATTTGGCTTACAGCGGTGCCCATTGAATGTTTCCCTTCAAATTTCTTCAAATGTTTCCCCATGATGCTGTGGAGCTGGATCCATCTTGACTTGAGCTTTCCAGGAAATAGTTGAAGTCTTAAATTAAACAAAAGTACCAAGTCTCGATCTTGAATTCGTTTTTATTGGTATGGCCATCATGCCACTTATTAGCCCTTTCTTTATATAGCTTGGCATTTTCATAAGCATCATACCTTAACTCACCCAACTCGTCGAGGGGTAACATTCTCTTTTCTCATGCCAGCTTCCAATCCATGTTTATTTTTTTGATTGCCCAATATGCTCTATGCTCCAATTCCAATGGTAAATGGCACGCCTTGCCATACACAAGCTGATATGGTGTTGTGCCTATAGGGGTCTTGAAAGCTGAAGCCCACAGTGCATCATCCAGCTTAAATGACCAATCTTTCCTTGAAGTGCTCACTATCTTCTCTAAAATCTTTTTCAACTCTCTATTCACCACCTTAACTTGGCCACTAGTTTGGGGGTGGTACGGGGTAGCCACTCTATGATGAACATTGTATCTTCTCAGAAGGTTCTCAAATAGTTTGTTGTAAAAATGACTCCTCCCATCACTTATGGTTACTCTAAGCACCCTAAATCTAGTAAAAATCTTCTTAATAAACTTCTAAACTACCTTGCTATCATTGGTTGGAGTGGCGACTACTTTAACCCATCTAGAAACATAATCAACTCCAACCAAAATGTAGATGTTATATTCAGAGGATGGGAATGGTCCCATGAAGTCCAAACCTCATATATCAAATATCTCCATCTCCATTATGTTCGAAAGTGGTATTTCATGTCTCTTTGATATTTTACCCATTTTTTGACATCTATTACACTTAAGCATAAAATCTCAAGCATCCTTAAATAGAGTCAGCCAATAGAATCCACACTCTAAGTTTTATGCAGCAGTCTTGCTAGCTCCATAATACCCTGTATACGGTGAGCAATGACATTGTGTTAAGATTTTAGGCATTTCATCTTCAGGAACACACCTGCGAATTAAACTATCAGTACAGATCTTATAAAGTACATGTTCATCCCAAATATCATAAGAGCATTGAAATAAGAAATGCTTCCTTCATGGATATGACTAATCGAATGAAAGAATACCACCTAAAAGTAGTTTGCAATATTTGCAAACCAACGAAGGAAAGCGTTATCTACCATCCTCAAGGTCTCGTCAGGAAAACTTTCCTCAATTTCCTCTTCCTCTTTATGATGTCCTCCTTTAAGTCATGATTAATAGTCTACTACGACATTTTCTGCTCCCTTCTTGTTTTTAATTTCAATGTTAAACTCTTGGAGCAGTACTGGATGAGCCTAGCCTTGGCATCTTTCTTGGCAAAAAGGTAAAATAGTACTGTATGATCTATGAAAACAATAACTTGTGAGCCTAAAAGATAAGAGCAAAAATTTTCACAAGCAAATACCACCGCAAGCAGTTCCTTTTTAGTAGTTGTGTAATTTAGCTGTGCTCCTATCAATGTCTTGCTTGTATAATAGATAGCATGTAACCTCTTCTCCTTCTGCTAACCAAGTACACACCCAACAGTATGGTCACTTGCGTCATACATAATCTCAAATGGAAGAGACCAATTGGGCAATATCAAAATTGGTGCTATTATAAGTGTCGTCTTCAACCTGTTAAAAGAATCTAAACAGTTATCATCAAAAACAAAAGGCACATATTTAGCCAATAGATGAGTTGGGGGTCTTGCAATAAGGGAAAAATCTTTAATGAACCATCTGTAAAACCCTGCATGACTAAGGAAAGGTCGGATATCCTTAATGTTGGAAGGAGGCGGTAATTTTTCAATTACTTTTGTCTTGGCACGATCCACTTCAATCCCCTTGTATGAAATCTTATGGCCTAATACAATTCCCTCTTAGGCCATGAAATGACATTTTTCCCAATTCAAAATTAAATGCGACTCCTCACATCTTTGAAGCACTTTGTCTAAGTTAAGCAAACAATGATCAAAAAATCTCCAAAGACAGAAAAATCATCCATAAATACCTCTATAAAATTTTCATTCATTTATGCAAATATGGCCATCATGCACATTTGAAGTGTGGCAAGTGCATTACATAAACCAAAAGGCATCCTTCGGTATGCAAAAGTTCCATATGGACATGTGAAATTGGTCTTCTCTTGATCTTCAGGGTATACAAATATTTGATTATACCCTAAATATCCATCAAGAAAGCAATAAAAAGAATGACCATCCACTCTCTCAATCGTTTGGTCTACAAAAGGTAAAGGGAAATGATCCTTCTTAGTGGCTAAATTTAGCTTCTTATAATCAATACACACTCGCCAACCTGTGACAGTCCTAGTGGAGATCTTTTCCCCTTTTTCATTTTCTATCACCGTCATGCCACCCTTCTTCGACACACACTGTACTGGGCTCACCCACTTACTATTCGAAATGGGGTAAATTATCCCCAAATCTAAAAGTTTCACCACCTCCTTCTTCACAACCTCTTACATATTTGGATTTAACCTTCTTTGTCTTTCTCTAACAGTTTTATTGTAACATCCCGTTTCCATTCAAAGGGTTGAACCATGGAAATTGGTATATGGGAGAGCAATCGGAGAAATTAGGAAAACACATCTCATGCTCATGCATTATATAATATACATATACACGTGAACAGTGATTTTT
>JANZXP010037551.1:0-12342 GCA_027576715.1 Erythroxylum flavicans
TTAGATTTAGAGATAGAGATATCCTAAACTAGTGTGATAACTTAGGGTTGCTTGTTCTTAATGAATTTGACTAGTTATGTTTCACATTGAGAGATGATAATCAGCTAGTTGGGTATTCTTGTATGTTTTGAGAGAGAATATAAGTGAATTTGTATAATCGTTATTATAACTTGTCATTCAGTCAATTCCATAATCTATTAATCAATCTTTTAAATTGGTGAATCCCAAAACCCTAAGTCTAAACCATCAAATTTTCCTTGTTTGTTTAATTACAGTCTTTACAATTGATTGTTCGCTCTAATCCAATCATCTTTTAAATTTCTTGTTATTTTTGGTTTAAGTAATTAGGATTGATTTAGTAGCGAGTATTTTAGTCCTTGTGGGATACAACCTTGGAATACTTGATTTGTGGGTACTAATAATGATTTTGTGTGCTTGTAGATTTTGTCGACTAAGTTTTTGGCGCCGTTATCAGGGACTAATTTATATTTGCTTCTATTAATTTTAATTTTTTATTACCTTAAGTTTTCATCCATTAACTACTTTTAAACCCTTTTCTCTTTGTTCTATTTCAAGGGATGCATGCACTTAAGGCATTCAAGAAATTTGAACAACGATTAGCTACTTGAAATGAATCCTGAAATTGAACGCACTTGTAGAAGGGACAATGCTCAAAGAAGAAGAGAGATGGCAAATAATAATCAAAATCCAATTTTGGATAAAGAGCAAGAGATGGGGAACAAACAATTCAATGGAGGAAACTAGGTTGAACTGATAGTTGTTAATCCTGCGGTAAGAAGAATTAGAGATTACTAGATGCCGTTTATTGCTAGCAACCCTTATTGCATTCAATTTACTGCGATAGCAAGGAATTATGAGCTGAAGCAGAGTCATCTATCGATGTTACCACAATTTAAATGGAATGCCAAGTGAAGATGTTCTAGCCTTTATAAGAGACTTTTATGCTACAGTTCAAACTCTTCCATTGTATGGATTGTTTGAAGATGAGCTAAGGCTAAGGTGTTTTCCCTATTGCATAAATGGATTAACAAGAAATTGGTTATTGAGCATGGAGGTAGACTCCATTGATACTTAGGATAAAATGATAGAGACTTTCACGATGAAGTGGTACCCAACCCATAAAACTCTTGAACTAAGGAAGATGATACACTGGTTCTCGTAGAAGGAAAGAGAAAAATTTTATGAAGCATGGGAGCGATTTAATGATCTCCTCAACCAGTGTCCTCACCATGGATTTGAAACTTACTCCTTCACTCAGTTCTTCTACTGCGGTCTCACCAATCACAATCAAACTTTGTTGGATTTAAATGCTAGTGGGAATATTAGTGACCTGAGTTCCCAAGAGTTATGGAATATCTTCAAGAAAGTTACGGGGAATTCACATTGTAAGGTGACTAGGAGCAAGGCTGCTATTCTTAACGAAGTGGGATCTAGATCTGACATGGCTTACTAAGTTGCTGAGATAAATAAGAAGTTGAATATGATGATGAATGACAACAAGTCCAGTAGGGATCCTTACACCCTTTTTGGAATATTTGGGCATACAGCAGCTGGTTGTATGAACATTGAAGCAACAATGCCGGAGGAAGAGGTGAACTATGTTGGTAGACAAGGCCAAAGATTCGATCACTTCTCAAACACCTACAATGAAGGTTGAAAGTTTCATCTTAACTTCTTATGGAAAAATCAAGGGGTTGCGAAACCAATGGGACCACCTGGGTTCCAAGCGCAATAAAAACAACAGTATTCAGCTCCTTTATCTTCTTCCCAACAACAATTCCCTCCCCATTTGGAGAAAAAAGTGGATAGGCTTCAAGATATGTTTGCTCAACTTATGAACAAGATGGATCAAAGTGCTGAAGCTAGCTCTTAAGCAATGAACATAATGGAGCAAAACATTCAGTCTAACCAAGCTGCCATCAGAAATTTGGAGGTCCAAATTATTCAAGTGGCAAAAGAGGTAAGTGAAAGAGATAAGGGAAAGCTACCTAGCAATACTCAATTGAATCCAAAATAATATTGTATTGTAATTCGTTTGAGGAGTGGTAAGGTGGTAGAAGGTGTGGTTCCTAAGGAGAAGGAAGCTAAAATAAGTGAAACAAAGGGTGTTGAATTTGTGAATTTGGATAAAGAAAAAGAGCCTAAAGAAACTGAACTAAAGACAGAGTCCTCACCAAGTTTAGAATTTTCCTTTGTGCCACCCATACTGTACCCCTAAAGGGTAAGGAAGAAACATGATGATTCCAAATTTTAGAAATTCCTTGACCTTTTCAAGAAGATCCATATCAATATCCCTTTTGTTAAAGCACTTGTTGAGATGACTGCTGATACTAAGTTCTTGAAGGAAATCATCTCCAACAAAAAGAAGCTGGATAATTTTGTGATGGAAGCCTTAACTGAGAAGTGTAGTTCTATTTTACAAAGTAAACTACTCCCTAAGTTAAAGCATCCAGGGAGTTTCTCTATTCCTTGTCACTTTAGTGCTTCTAATGTCTTTCAATGCTTATGTGACCTAAGTGCAAGTATTAATCTTATTCCTTTGTCTCTCTATAATAGGCTTGGAATTGGTGAACTCAAACCAACTACAATTTCGTTGCAACTTACTGATAGATCAATTCGATATCCTATTGGTATAGTTGAGGACTTACTAGTGAAGGTTGGTAAGCTTATAATTCCAGCTGACTTTGTTGTTTTTGAGATGGATTTCAATATGCAGTTTCCTATAATCTTAGGAAGGCCATTCTTAGCCACTGGTGGAGTATTGATTGACGTCTCGGATGGGAAGTTAACCCTAAAAGTTGGTGATGAAGAAGAGGTGTTTAATATTTTCAAAGTTTTAAAGGGACCCTCTTTCGATGAAGTCACCTATAAGATAGATGTGATTGATTCTCTGAAACTTGAATCTATTCCTAAATTAAAGTATGATGATGCTTTAAAGACATGCCTAGCTTTAGGAATAGATGAGCATGAATTGAATGATGAGTTAGTGGACTATGCTTATAGATTATAAGGTAATGGTTTTAGGTATAAACCTCAAATTGAAGAATTAGACCCTCCTAAACTAAAATTATTACCTTCCATATTAAGTCCACCAAAACTTGAATTGAAACAGCTTCCAATTCATTTGAGGTATGCATTCTTGGGAGAATCAAGTACTTATCCAATTATCATTTCTTCATCTTTGAATTCCTCTCAATAAGAGAAGTTATTAAGGGTGTTATGTGAGCATAAATTGACTATTACATGGAATATTGCTGACATAAAGGGAATTAGCCTTTCTATTTGTGTTCTTAGGATTTTAATGGAGGAAAACCACAAAGCTAGTGTGGAAAATCAGAGGAGACTGATGGAGTTGAATGAACTAAATGAAGTCCACCTAGATGCTTTTGAGAATGCTAGAATGTACAAGGAGAGAACCAAGGCTTTCCATCATAAGCACATCTGTTGGCAAGAATTTAAACCTGGTCAAAAAAATTTGCTATTTAACTCTCATTTAAAATTGTTTAGAGTAAAATTACAGCCAAGATGGTCTGGACCTTTCGTAGTGACCAAGGTATACCCACATGGAGTCGTGGGGATTGAACGGGATGAGCAATCGCCCTTCATGGTCAATGGGCAACAACTCAAGCATTATTTTGAAGGAGAGATGGTTGGATACATCTCTACCATCACATTCAAAAATTGACATCATGGTGGCTTAGTCCAGCTGAGGACACTAAACTTAGCGCTTGTTGGGAGGCAACCCAACATTTCTAATCCTTTGTATTGTTTTCTTAATTTCATTATATCATTTTTCTCATATCTTCTTATTCTAGTTTATTGTGTGCTGTATAGGGCTATAGTGTATGAGACATCCTAATGACACCTCCTCGTAGTATGAAGAATAATGTTAGCATGACTCATCGATCCTAGAGGTAGGACCCATGTTAAGTATGAGAGAGGTAAGTTACAATGTCTCTTTGTTTCGTTTAATATTTTTATGATTTTCATTCATACATCATGCATATAGTCCTATGGTATCATTGAGTAGTTTGGAGGAGAAAAATAGGAGTGAACTAAGTGAGATAGGCATAGACAAATCTGAGAAGGTCCGCCTAACGGACAACATGTTCGTTTGACGGACATTACTAAGCATCTCACTTTAAGGAAACCTGAGAATGTCCGTTCAGTGGACATAATGCCTGCTTAACGGACATTACTCAGCTTTTGAAACTTAGGAGACATGAGAAGGTCCGCTTAACAGACTAAACAACCTCAAACCATAATTCTAGACCCGAGAAGGTCTGCTAAGTAGACATAATGTCCGCTTAACAAACAATGCTCACGCTTATTTTTTTAAAAAAACCTTTTTCCCATCTTTCCCGCACTTACCTTGTGCTTCCCCTCCCCCCTCCCCCAATTTCTGCCTCTACCTTCACGTTACTCTCTTTCTACGACCCATTCTTTTCCTCTCCCCCTTTTTGCCCAGATTTTCTCACTTTTTCTTCTATTCTTCTCTTGTTTCACTCCCTTCAACTGCCACATCTAGAACACGAACCCTAATCGCCTTCATCAATTATGGGTTGTTCTCTTCCACACCAATACCTGCCACCTCAACTCCTGTTCATGATTTTGGGAGGTTAGACACAATCTTCACTTTGATTTGGAATGGGTAAGTGTTCTTTCATAACTATGGGTGAAAGTGGGGATAACATTTTTTATTAATGCTCAAAATGTGTTGATAGTGGATTTATGGGTGAATTGACGTTGTTGGGTTTGTGTGAAAGTGGATTTGGGTTTATGTTAACAATGGGTTTGCGGTTGTGCTGAAATTAGATTTGGGTTTATGCTGAAATTGAATTTGTGGGTGAATTGAAGTTGCTGGGTTTGTGTGAAAGTGAATTTGGGTTTATGTTGACATTTGGTTTGTGATTGTACTGAAATTAAATTTGGGTTTGTGGTTGTGTTGAAGTGCTGGGGTTATGTTGAATTTGAACTTCTATTTGTATTGGCATTACTAGGTTGTGATTACATTATGACTAATTAGGTTTTGGGGATTGAACTCTACCTTGTTAAGAGTATACCTGGCTGTGTGCCTATTCGTCAATGTCGCAATTTAAGCAAATGGCGCAGAAGAATACTGCCTAATCCTCTAGAGCTGCTAGGGGTAAAAGGTTGGTCGGAGAAGCATAGGAACCTGAGCTTGATCAAGCTCTATTCATCAATGAGCAACGTGAAGCTTGGTATAATAAGAAAAAGAATAACAAGTTTGTGTTAGAAGTTTCAGTTGAGGCGGGAATTGATGCAGCATACCATGTGAGGGCCAACTTGGATAAATTTCATTGGGGCAAGTTGTTGGACCTAAAACAAGCTTACTACCCAACTGTAGTAAAGCAATTTTATGCCAACCTCAATGCAACAACAGATAAACAATCATCGACACTCACTTCTCGCATAAAAGGGAGAGAAGTGGTCATAACCTAAGAGCTGATTATTGAACATTTAGAGCTACCCATGGGAGGCCAAGTTCCATATTTTGACAAGTGTGCAAGATGTTCAATTGATAGCTAATGGAACAAAGACAACGCTATGTCTCGATTTGGAATTAAAGTTGCTATGTGCTTCAAAAACCACCACATGTTTATGCATTGTGGTCCCTTTGATATTGAACCAAGATGGTGGCATTCATCCTTGCACATAATGTCATACCTAAGGCTAGTGACTCAGGGTATCTATGGAATGAGGACTTATACATTTTGGACAAGATGTTTTTTTTAGATGACCAATTCTAGGGCATTGCTATTGCCCAGATGATCATGACTTCAATGTGGCAAGTAGTTCATCACAAGACTGAGACAAAGAGGTTTGTATTCCTAATCTTATTGAGCCAGTTATTTAGGCATCTCAAGGTCCTCCATAGAAATGAAGAAGTGGCTCATACTCCTGACCTGGATGTCATTAATGCGGATAAGATGAGGGAATTCAATTATAGAAAAGATGTTCCGAACAAGTGGGTCAATCCGCATTGAGTGAGGGACAATCTGACTGCAGCCGCTGCACAGCAATCCCAAAATACTCCAGGCCAAGGGGACCATCAGATTCTAGCCCAATTGTAAAAAGTCTGCATAGAAGTTCGAGGACTTCGATCTGAAGTGGGAAATCTCGTGGCTTCCCAAACTAGGATGGAAGAAATGTTGAGGGCTTTTCTCGAGCACTAGCCACCCCTTCAGGATAGAGCTTGACGAGACACTATAGGATCTTAGGATTGCACGTGCATTTTTAATTTCAAGCATTTCGTTTTGCACTTTCTTTTTATCTAACCCTATGTGTATTTTGTTTTGTTCATTTAGGTAAATTGTAAGGGTAACTTCAGTACTATTTTGTCCATCTTTATAATTTTGTTATGTCTAGCTTGTTGGAGATAACAATACATAGTGTGAAGTTTGGTTTCTGGACAATGCAATCAGTTATTTCAGAAGGCTTCTTTACCCTTACTCTTTATTCCGTCTTTGCATTTTCTTTCTCTTTTATCTTACCCAACATTAAGGACAATGTTGATTATTAGTGTGGGGGAGGATAAATTGATGATGCCTTATTTTGCATTGAATGAAAACAAAAACCTTTGTTTTGTTTAATTTTGCATACTTTCATCATGCATGATTGCATACTTATACATTTTTCACATCCTAATTGTCTTTACAATCCAATTTAATGAGTTAATTGTATTATGGGTAAGGTTGATCTTAAATAAGATGCATAATATGATTAAATTGATTACATACCTTGTCACAATTGGATGCTATAATGTTAAATTAAGTGAATGAGTATTGAATGAGAAAACATCATCGAGTGAGCTGAGCCTAAAGGATTACACCCAATCCTATTTTCTTGTGAGTGATATAATTTTCTCTTCTATGTATATTTACTTTTAGAACTTGCATTGCATCTTTTCGAGGTTACATAATCATGCTATGGTATATTTATGAAAGTGATAAAAGGCATTAGGATTGAGCTTGATCCAAATAGCCAACCCTTTTTATATATCAATCTCCTAGTAAACCCTTTGTGCCTATTGATTGTATTTGAGCCTTTTTCTTTGGAAACATACTCCAAAGAACCTTGAACCAAGAAAAACAAATTTACCCTTTTTCGATGGTTAGTAAATCTATAAATATTATGCATTCAATACTCTTATTGATAGGAATACAAAGAAAGAAGTGTGGGGGTGTTTTCTACAGAAATTGGAGCCTGCAAAAATAAAATAAAATGAAAAGAAAAGAAAAAATGGCATCTAAATGGTGTTTTTGAAAATTTGGGCATGTTCACTTCAGATTCCAAGGTGAAAGAATGATGGAAAATTTTAATAATAGAGTTGGTGGAGTTTCCTAAGTATTATGGCTGTTGGGCAATTTTTCAGTAAATTTTGCCAATGATGATTGTAATATTTGTAGTTTCTACTCTACTAATTATTGAATGTTTGAATTTCTATCCGTTCTATCTTAGCCTACTTTACCCCTTGGCCCTATTACAACTAAAGGAATAAAGACCTTTTTGATTCATGGATATGCCATAGATGGGAATAGTGGAGAAGTAGATAAGATGCAAACTTATGGTAAGAGACATGCATTAGAAGATGATTGAGAGTCACCATTACATGAGGGACTTCATTCATAGCATATAAATTTGATTAATTGAAGCATTATGATGTCTTATTGTTAATTAGTTTGTGACCTAATTAAGGAAGCATTATGTGGCCTTATGTCTACATTTCAACTCTTACCTATAATGCTTTTAACTTATTAGATTGAGCTATGGTGATGATTAGGTGTGGATGATGGAAAGAAAATGTTTGTGGGTATAGTTCATTTTAAGTAAACCCTCAGGAGACTATAACTCCTCCATTATGGACGCATAGTGGTTTAAAGGCTTGTGGCATACGCTAAATGCCATCGTACACCTACGAAAGTAGAATCAATACCTTGTTTGCGGATTTAATAGTTAGTTTTCTTTTGTTTTTGCTTGGGGACAAGCAATAGTTCAAGTGTGGGGGAATTTGATAAGTCAAATTATTTATTTATGATTTTATTGGAACTAATTTGACTTATCTCTATGTAAATTTTGTGCTTTATTTGGTTAATATTGCTTAATAGGCGCAAATGGATACATTTTAGGGCAAGAGGCATAACTTTCGCTGTAGATGTCAGATTAAGGTCATTCAAGTACGTTTTCGAAGAGGACTCCGAGTTCTACAACTTTTGTGAAGACACCAAGAAGAGATTTTGCCGTCTAAAGGAAAAATTGCATATTTCTATAGATGTCCAGTGTATGTCTGCCCAGTGGACATAATGTCCCTCCAAATGGACATGAGCAGAGAGGGAAAGCTGGAAAACCCTAGAAGGTCTACCTAACAGACATAAAGTCTGCCTAACAGACTTTGTCGGCACTATTATGATCCTCATTTCCCTGTTTGGCAAAAACTAGGTTTCTTTGAGCCCAAGACACTATAAATACTCATTTTTAAAACCAAAAGAGGGGTGGCACTAAAAACGAGGCTGCAAGATAGGAGGCATCCAAAAGAGGCAAAGAAGATGAAGAAGGAGGATTGAATTAAGCATTGGAAGCAAGCATGTTTTGTGTTCTCTCAATCTTCTCTCTCTACCCTTTCTTGGATGTTGATTATCTTTTTTTGTTCAGATTCTTTTACCATGTTTTGGAACTAAACCCCATTTAGGGGATGTAGCCTATTTTGGGGATTGATTTATGTTTTATGGATTGATTGGTGTTGAATGAAAGTTCTTAGGTTATATTTATCTTTCTTGAGCTTCATTGTTGTTTCTATGCTTGATCACTATAGATGCAACCTTAGGAATCATATGGTGGACTGAGAGGTGAAGTATGATTTGTGCACTAGGAAGATAAACACATTAGATTTAGAGATAGAGATATCCTGAAGTAGTGAGATAACTTATGGTTGCTTGTTTGTAATGAATTTGACTAGTTAGGTTTCTCATTGAGAGATGGTAATCAACTAGTTAGGTATTCTTATATATCTTGAGAGAGAATATAAGTAAATTTCTGCAATTGTTATTATAACCTATCACTTAATCAAATCCAAAATTTATTAATCATTCTCTTAAATTGGTGAACCCTAAAGCCCTAAGTCTAAATCATAAGATTTCCTTTGCTTGTTTATTTATAGTCTCTACAATTTATTGTCTGCTTTAATACAATCATCTTTTAAGTTTCTTGTTATTTTAGTTCAAGTAATTAGGATTAATTCAATAATGAGTAGCTTAGTCCTTATGGGAGACGACCTTGGAATACTTGATTTGTACGTACTAGGAACGATTTTGTATTCTTACAAATTTTGTCGACCAAGTTTTTGGCATCATTGTCGGGGACTTATTTATATTTGCTACTATTAATTCTAGTTATTTTTAATTACCTTAAGTTTTCTTCCATTAATTACTTTTAAACTTTTAAGTTTTCTTCCATTAATTACTTTTAAACTCGTTTCTCTTTGTTTTATTTTAGGAGCTGCATAAACTTAAGACATTCAAGAAATTTGAACAACGATCAGCAAATTGAGTTAGAACCTGAAATTGAATGCACTTGTAGTAGGAACAACGCCCAAAGAAAAAGAGAGATGGCAAATAATAATCAAAATCCAATTCTGCATGGGGAACAAGATATGAGGAACGATCAATTCAATAAAAGAGATTAGGTTGAAATTTGGAGGCAAAATAACAATGAACCGATGGCTGCTAATCTTGTTGTAAGGAGAATTATAGATTATCAGATGCCATTTATTGTTGGTAACCCTTCTTGCATTTGATTGAGTGCGGCAGCAAGGAATTATGAGCTGAAGCATATCCATCTATCTATGTTGCCATAATTTAATGGAATGTCGAGTGAAGAAGTTCTAGCCTTTATGAGAGATTTCTACGCTACAGTTCAGACTCTTCGGCTGTATGGATTGTCTAAAGATGAGTTAAGGCTGAGGTGTTTCCCTATTGTATGAAGGGATTAGCAAGAAACTGGTTGCTGAGCTTAGAGATAGATTTCCTTGATACTTGGGATAAAGTAATGGAGACTTTCATGATGAATTGGTACCCAACCTATAAAACTCTTGAGCTAAGGAAGATGATACATTGGTTCTTGCAGAAAGAAGGAGAAAATTTTCATGAAGCATGGGAGCGATTTAATGATCTCTTTAACTAGTGTCCTCATTATGGATTTGATACATACTCTTTGACTCAGTTTTTCTACTATGGTCTCACTGATCACAATCAGACTTTGGTGGATTTAAACGCTGGTGGGAATATTAGTATCTTGAGTTCCTAAGAGTTATGGAATATTTTCAAAAAAGTTGTAGAGAATTCACATTATAAGGTGACTAGGAGCAAAGCTGCCGCTCTTAATGAAGTGAGTTCTAAACATGGCCTACTAAATTGCTAAGATAAATAAGAAGTTGAATATGTTGATGAACAACAACAAGTTTGGTAGGGATCCTTGCACTCTTTGTAGTAGATTTGGACATACAACAGCTGGTTATATGAACATTGAAGCAACAATGCTAGAGGAAGAGGTGAACTATGTAAACAACGGCAGAAAAGGTCAGAGATATGATCCTTTCTCAAACACCTACAATGAAGGTTGGAAGTCTCATTCCAATTTTTCATAGAAAAATTAAGAGACTACAAAACAAATAGGACCACTGGGTTCCAAGCACTACTAAAATAGCAGTATTGACCTCCTTCATCTTCTGCACAACAATAATTCCCTTCCTCTTAGGAGAAAAAAGTAGAAAGCCTTGAAGATATGTTTGCTTAACTTATGAGCAAGATGGATCAAAATGCTTAAGCTAGCTCTCAAGCCATGAACAAAATGGAGCAGAACATCCAATCTAACCAAGTTGTCATCAAAATTTAGAGGTGCAAATCAGTCAAGTAGCAAAAGAGGTAAGGGAAAGCTACCTAGCACTACTCAAGTGAATCCAAAGCAGGATTGTATGGCAATTCACCTGAGGAGTGGTAAGGTGGTAGATGATGCGGTTCTTAAAGAGAAGAAAGCTAAGATAAATGAAACCAAAGATGTTGAAATTGTGAATTTGGATGAAGAAGAAGAGCCCAAAGAAACTGAACCAAAAAAAGAGTTTTCACCAATTTCAAAATTTTCCTTTGTGCCACCCATAACATACCCTCAAAAGGTAAAGAAGAAGCATGATGATTCCAAATTTTAGAAATTCCTTGACCTTTTCAAGAAGATCCAACTTAACATCCCTTTTGTTGAAGCACTGGTTGAGATGCCTGCTTACACCAAGTTCTTGAAGGAAATCATCTTCAACAAAAAGAAGCTGGACAATTTTGCTATGGTAGACTTAACTGAGGAGTGTAGTTCTATTTTACAAAATAAACTACCCTTTAAGTTTAAGGATTCAGGGAGTTTCACTATTCCTTCTCACTTTGGTGTTTCTAATGTTTTTCAATGCTTATGTGACTTAGGTGTAAGTATTAATATTATCCCTTTATCTCTCTATAACAGGCTTGGAATTGGTGATCTCAAATCAACTACTTTTTCGTTGCAACTTGTTGATCGATCAATTAGATACCCTATTGGTATAGTTAAGGACTTACATGTAAAAGTTGGTAAGCTTATAATTCTAGCTGACTTTGTTGTGCTTGAGATGAATTTCAATATACAGGTTCTTATAATATTAGGAAGACCATTCTTAGCCACTAGTAGAGCATTGATTGATGCCCCAGATGGTAAGCTGACCTTGAGAGTTGGTGATGAGAAAGAGGTATTTAACATTTTCAAAGTTTTAAAGGGACCCTCTTTTAATGAAGTCACCTATAGGATAGATGTAATTGATTCTCTGACACTTAAATATATTCCTTAATTAATGTATAATGATGCTTTAGAGACATGTCTAGCTTTAGGAATAGATGAGAATGAATTGGATGCTTAGTTAGGGGACTATGAATATAGATTGCAAGGTAATGGTTTTAGGTATAAACCTATAATTGAAGAATTAGGTCCTCCTAAAACTAAATTGTTACCATCCATATTAAGCCCACTAAAACCTAAATTAAAACAACTTCCAGTTCATTTGAGATATGCTTTCTTAAGAGAATTAAATACATGTCCAGTTATTATTTCTTCTTCTTTGAATTCCTCTCAAGAAGAGAAGTTATTAAGGGCGCTACGTCAAAATAAATAGGCTAATGCATGGAATATTGCTGACACAAAGGGAATTAGACCTTCTATTTGTGTTCATAGGATTTTAATGGAGGAAAACCACAAACTTATTGTGGAAAATCAGAGGAGACTCAATCCTAA
>JANZXP010037581.1:0-12339 GCA_027576715.1 Erythroxylum flavicans
AAGTTGTTGACTAATAAGAGTGTTTAGAATACATGTTTCTATTCATTTAATCTTAAGAGAGAACATCACTCAATAAGTATTTGTTAATGGACTTAACTTTATATCGATGATCCATATTAGTTTGATAACATAGGTGACCCGAAACTAAGGTTCGTTATTAATTTTGCAGATCTAAATATTCTCATTTATTTCCAATTTTTTTCGTTTTTAATTTCTAAAAATCACGTTAATTGAAACCCCCCCCCCAATTTGTTTTAGTTTCCAACTTGTGAAACATTTACCAATAGATTCCTCGTGGGAACGATCTCAACTCTTCACTAACTACACATTGCATTATTAGAGTTGGTATTAATTTGGTTGCAAGCGACAACATTACCGGAGGAACCAACTTAAAAATATGATGACATAATTACTTCACTTTGTGAAAATACTGAGCAACTGTCATGTCACGTTATGTTACTGACAGTAATTCACTCTAGAGAAGTTGGAGCCTTGTGTCATTTCTCTTAGAGAATGGCTTAGGGAACGTATCCCATGCTTCTTTGGGTGTTTTGGCATTCCAAATGTGTTCTAGCACATCTTCCTCAATGGTTGTCTTCAAAATAAACATGGCTTTGCCTGATTTTAGGTTGCCTGCTTCTAGGCCTTTTCCTTAAGTGCTAGTTATATTCATGATGGTTCAGTTCAACTTCAAGCTACTAAAATACCTAATAAGATATATTAATATTCCTCGACCTACGATAGAGTTTGTTACCACTCCATGGTAACTAGAACTCAGTAGCGAGCCTTTTCTCGGCCTTATAAGGGGCGTAATGTGTCCCTATTCCCTACTCACTCTTTTTAAAGTTCCTGTTATGAGTGATTACTGTTACTCTAAAGCCGGAGCGTTTAGTACTAGCACATCAGAAAGATAGGATAAAATGCTACGGTAGGATGCAAGGGGTTTGGCATCGAGTCTCTGTGGATTTGACAAATGTTGCTTTAACAATTCCACAAGGAAGCATTTGCATCTTCAGCCACTGGTTCTGTCACTTCACACCGTTGACAACCTCCTACAAGTCTTGACATTGGATGTATGATGTCATACATATAGACTAAGAATTATAATTCTGGTTATTGAGCTTCTTAACTCCACCAACGACTTGGATATCACAATCATTTTGTCAAAAGGCAAAGAAATATGCCCACTACCAACCTTGCTCTAATACCAAATGATGACAACAAAAATATATAATAACAAATGTATGACAGTGGGAATCGTTGTTATTTAGTGCAAACAATGGCCTTTATATAGGCGTACAGGAAAAGATTGCTTCCTTAATTATTGCAACAAACTCAACTACTTCCTATATTCAGGAACAACTAAAACAAACTCAACTACTTCCTAATAACTAGGAACAACGGAAACAAACTCAAATAGTTCCAAAAATAGGAGCTACTAAACAAACTAGCAAATACTCGGTTAATTAAAATCTCAATTGATGTAGGTAATTCTAACAAACACTTAGTATGTCATCGATGTTTTCTTCAGTAAATTCATCATCTACTTTATAGGAATTTGTAGCCATATCTTTTAGCACAAGGGGGACCAAAATGCTAGTGCCTTCTGAATATTATCATAAGTGGAAAGATGACAAGAGGAGGTAACTATAATTATAGATATTGGATCCATTATAATCATGATACTACACTTTGAAGTAATGCTAAGTGATTAGGTCTCCATTATCTTCAAAATATTAGTTTGCTATTTTCAAAAAAAATATATTAATTTACTGCTAACAATTATTATTTGTCTCCTAGCACCCCATTTCCAAAATTAGATGGAAATTAAAGTTCTAATTCAAGAACTACAATTTTTTTGGTCATAAAATATTAAAAAATTTGTTTTATAAAATGATCAAACACTAAATGTTTAAAAGTTTTTAAAGTGTAAAGGTTTTGAAAGTCTTGGAATAAAGATTATTAGATTTATTCGGTTTATACTTTTCAACTCAAAACATATAATTCATTATTGGACCGTTAATTTGTGAGGTACAATAAGCTCCACCTCAACCTAATGCCAAAACATTCAATGGCCTTAGCGGGCTACGGTCGCCCATGGCCCTGTTCTTGGCCTGATGGGCCACGGGTGGTTCAGGCCAACCCGGCCCACCATATATATTTTTTTGGAAGGAAAACCGTCAAAAACGACATCGTTTTTAAAATAACAGTCAAGTCACGGGTCGGGCTGGCCCGACCTGACCAACTCGGGCCAAAATTGAGGCGAGTTGGGTCATTTTTGACATCCCTAAATGGCTTTGTCCATTTTGAGTGGACTCGGGCAGGCTCGGAACGATTTTGATCTAGCTAACCTATGTATACAAACAACAAAGTTATTTCTTCAACTTTATTCGAATGTTTTGTTACAATGTACATATGATTCTTATAAAATAAAAAGGGATATATTTTTATTAGTGATTTAAATTGATTTATAGATGTACTACTTGTAAAAAGATCATGATCGAGTCTAGTCTAACTAGTTTCAACTTCGTTTCAACTTAAAGTAGATAGATAAATTTCCGGATTAACAAATTTTAATTTAGATTTTCTAAAATTTCAAAACTTCTTTGAACAAATGAGATTAGGATTTTGAAATATGTCTCAAGCTAAATGATCTTAGTCTACATATCTAAGTTTGAACCTGATTTGATTCATTATTATTCCTACAATTATGTTATGATACGATTTGTAGATGCTCGCAATAAAAAAGATAAGAATCCAAAAACTTGGAATCTACCTTATTCTGCACCTCATATAGTTTATCTATTATTTTTCATATGACTAATTTTGAGGAAACATAGAAGGAACATCACACAAAACACGCACGACATCATGTTGGACAAAATTTACTCAATGATTATCATAGAAGCTTTCTTATATTTTCAAATTATTTAGTAACAAAAGATAAACTATGTACACAGTCACTTTTTAAAGAAAGTAAACACAACAAAATTACATTAACCAACTTTCAATCCTACTCACAACTTAAGTACAAAATTCAATTATTAAAAAACTCAACTGATTCGATCGGTTTAACTATAAAAACCTTAAACCATTCAATTTTTTGATTCATTTTTTAACTTTTTAGTTCGATTTACTTTAACAACTCTTAAAAACTAATTAATTTATTAATTAATGGTCAATTTTCATAAATTAATAAATTCTTATAAATCAAAATAAATCAATTAATTTTTATTTAACAATCTCTTTTTTAATTAAATTTCAAATTCTTGGATAACTAAGTACAATCTCTTTTAATCGCATTTTAAATTTTTTCAATTTTATTTAATCTTTAACTAGTTTTATGACGATCTAATACCGATTAAATCTTTTAAACCTTAAACCCCTTGTCTTAACGGCTTAACTTTCGATTTTTAAAAATTCAAAAAATTACATCTCAACTAACTAGTTATGAATAATATTTGGTAATTAGCTTGTGAAGTGATTCACGTTTCTCTATCAATTTTCAATGTAGATCATCGATTTGATCTCGAACAATTCATTTTTAATATTTGGGTATTTAGGTTCACGTGTGTGTGTGTTTTTTATTTGTTTTGGTTAATAGCTATCAACATTAAAATCGAAGATTTAAGGGTGTTTGGTTACAGAATTAACAACAGGAATGGATAAAGCAAAACTCAGCACAGAAGAGGAGCTCAGATTTAAGTGATACACCTGAGATGCACATGAAGTGTGCTTTGGGCCTGGCTTGACTTGACTTTCCTTGGCAGTGAAGGCATGGACAAACAGAATGCAACGACTACAATTTGGTTTATAAAAACCTGAAATTAGAAACAATTTGCACTCTTTACAATTTTCTCAATTACGAAAAGAAATTAGGAGTTAGAGAGTTGTTAGAGTACTTACTTAGGGGTACTAGTGAGTTCTTAGAGAACTCTTGCAAGTGTTGAAAAAGAAATTCCGTCTCTTGTAACCTTTTTCGTTTCATTGAAGCTAGTAGAACTACCTACATGAGATCCTTGGAGTAGATAACAATTAAGCTATCAAACCAAGTAAAAACTTATGTGTGCTCTTTATTCGTCTACAAATCTTAAAATTCTGCAAAAGGAAACTCATTTTTCATTAGTCTCTTGCAATAAAAGATAACATAAATAGAAGGAAAATCCTAACATAAGTGGTATCAGAGCCAATTCTCAATATTTTGGGTAATTGTCTGGCTATTCAAGAAATCAAGATTCATCAAGAAAGAATAAGAACAATCATACAAGTAAGCCTAAATCTTCGTATCTTTTTTCTGATCTATTTTTACAATCAAGAAACCATCAAGACTCTTTTTTTTCTATCATCATTTAAACTAAGTAACAAAATGGTGGGCAAAGAAATGAATTTTTTTACTGGTAAAGAAGATTTTACAATATGGAAACTTCAAATATAGCTTTACTTGAATCCTATGACTATTATAGTGTAATTGAAGAATAGTATGATGCAGAAATAGATCTTGTTAAGAAACTTAAGCTACAAAGGCTTGCACATTGCAAGTTAATGCTTTATTTATGACCTATTATGATAAGGAAAGTGCAGAATTGCAATACTACAAAGAAACTATAGGTGAAGCTTGAAGAACTGTATGCTAAAGGGTTTCTGCCTAATAAGATGACACTTTTACACAATCTGACCAACTATAAAATGAATTCTACTGTAACCCTTGATGACAATCTGGATTATTTCTTTAAATTGGTACAAGACTTAGAAGCTACAGGTGAAAAGATATCTGAAGAACACCAAGCTGTGGTTATTCTAAAGGCCTTACCATCATATTTCAATGCCTTCAAGAAGGTGATTAAGCATGCCAGTGGAGAATCACTCACTATCAAAAAGGTGCTGGATTCACTAATGGAGGAAATTATGGACAATAATCTATCCAAGAAGGAACCAGAACTCATGTTTATTGTTAATAAACAAGACAAGAAGCCTCAACAAAAGAACAATAAGAAGGAAAATTGGCAGGAAGGGAATGCTAAGGATAAGTAAGTTAAAGAAAGTGAAGAAAAGAAGAAAAAGGCTAAAGGCAAGAAGTGATACTACTTTGATAAGGAAGGGCATTTTACCAGAGACTGCAGGAAGAATAAAAGGGATAAGGCTGTACAAGGTGGAGATGTTGGGAATGTAGAGAAACCTAAAGAATCTAGTGGTGATGAGCTGCTTGCTGTTGCTAAAGAGAGTGAAGATCTCAGCAGAGAATGGATCTTTGACTCTGGCTGTACTATGCATGTCACTCCTTACAGAGACTGGTTTACCACCTTTAAACCAGTTACTGCTAAAGTAAAGATGGCAGACTCTAGACAATAACAGGTTGAAGGTATTGGGAATGTTTCTATCAAGATGTTTGATGGGAAGAAAAGAACTATAACCAATGTTAGATTTGTGCTAGGATTGTGGAGAAATCTCATCTCTAAAAGTATTTATCATAAACAAGGCTTTCAGATAACATCTGAGGATGGACTTAGAGAAATTCTAAAGGAGGGAAGAGTGATCATAAGGGGAGTTGAAAGGGGAGGGCTCTACTATATGATAAGCACTACTAAAGTGAACCTAACTACTGGAAATGGAGAGCTAGATTCTACTAAATTATGGCACTCAAGATTAGGATGTGCAAGGAACAAGAGCTTAATGCACCTTTCTAAACAGGGTCTGATTCAGGGAAAAGACATAAGGAAAATGGAACTCTGTGAATCTTGCATGCTAGTAAAGCACCACAGAACCAATTTTCATAAAGGAGCTAAAAGAGCTAAAGAGATCTTTGGGGGACAACATAAGTGCCCACTGCAGGAGGAAATAGATACTTTATGTCTATAATAGATCATAAGTCTAGGAAATGTTGGGTCTATCTTATGAAAAGGAAAGATGAAGCATTGGAAATGTTTATTAAATGGAGTACACGTATGGAGAATCAGACAAGGAAGAAGCTAAGGTGCTTAAGGACTAATAATGGTCTTGAATACTGCAATAAAGAATTTGAAGATTACTGCAGTAAGAAAGGTATTCAAAGGCACAAGACTGTTAGAACAACACCTCAGTATAATGGTGTAGCTGAGAGGCTCAACAAGACACTCCTAGAAAAGACTAGATGTATGATGTTATCTTCAGGGTGTTTTCAATCACTATGGGGTGAAGCTATCAAGACTATTGTTTATTAGGGAACAGATTGCCTACATCAGCTAATAATTACAAAACACCTTAGGAAATCTGGAATAGAAAAAAGCCTAGCTTGGCTCACTTAAGAACTTTTAGCTATACTGCTTATGCACACCAAAAGGAAGGGAAATTGGAACCTAAAACAGTTAAAGGAGTGTTCTTAGGCTATCTAGAAGGAGTTAAAGGCTAAAAAATCCTACTGCTTCAACAAGGAGGTTTTTAAACTATTATTAGTAGAGACGTGATATTTAAGGAACTTGAATTTCCTTTGTTGTGTAGGAATCTTGCAAATACCAACCTACAAAAGGAAATTCAAGAGCAACTGGGATCACCAAGTACTTCAGTTCCTTTCTATGTGCCACCAAAAACTAAAACAGAAAAAATGGCACACAACATCATGATGAGAAGCTTATACAAGGCGCTACCTACCATGAACAAGAAACTGAAAAAACAGAAGGTGAAAATGATGAGGGAACTTCACGGCTAGCTGTAGATAGCACTAATGAATCTCTACTTCACTATCAGCTCACCAGAGATAGACAGCCAAGACAAAGGATATCTAACAAGAGATACAGTGACTCTAACTTAGTGGAATATGCTTGTCTTGTTGCAGAATCTATTGATTGTAGGGCACCAGAAACCTGTGAAGAAGTTATGAGCAAAGAGGATACTAAACAATGGAAATTGGCTAGCAAGAAATGAATATTCTTCTTTCATAAAGAATATGACTTGGGTGCTAGTGCCGAAGCCACCTAAAGCAAAGCTGATTGAAAACAGATGGTTGTTTAAGCTTAAAGAGGGAGTCACAGAGGCAAAACCCAAGATATACAAGGCCAGGCTTGTAGCTAAGGGATACAGACAGAAGGAGGGAGTTGACTACGAGGAGATTTTCTCACCTGTTGTGAAGTTCAAGACTATAAGGCTCATTTTTGTGCTAGCAACTATCTATAACTGGGAAATCCATCAAATGGATGATAAAATAGCCTTCCTATATGGAAACCTTGAGGAAACTATCTACATGAAGCAACCAATTGGTTTTCTAGATAAAGATAAGCCTAATTATGTCTGCTTGCTTCAGAAATCCCTATATGGGTTGAAACAAGCTCCTAGGCAATGGAACAAGAAGTTTCACGAGGTAGCAATTGGTATGAAATTCACTAGAAGTGCCTGTGATTACTGTCTTTACTATAAGGACCTAAGAGAGACAAAAGTTGTCTATATGATAGTCTATGTAGATTATTTAGTCATCACTGGAAAGGACTTAAGCATAATTGTAGAGGTGAAGAATGTTATATGTAAGCATTTTGAGATGAAGGAAATGGGAGAAGCACATAAGTTCCTAAGAAAGCAGATTATCAGGAATAGGAGGGAAGGGAAGCTATGGTTGATTTAGAAGAACTACATCAGAAAGTTCTTGCCAAGTTTAACATGAAACAAGAAAAAACCAGCTCTATTCCTATAGGTTCACATCTGTAGATGGTTACCAGTAAGAGTCCTTAAATTGAGGAAGAATAGAAAGCTATGATGAATTATCCCTATGATGTTGGAGTTGGGAGTATCATGTGCATGATGCTATGTACAAGACCTGAATTGGCCTATGCAATCAGCATTCTAAGCAAATGCATGGCCAACCTAGGATTTAAGCACCGGTAAGGGTTAAAAAATGTTTTTAGATACTTGGCTGGAACTTTAAACTATGGTTTATGTTTTTCTAAAGTTGAAATAGCTAAATACAATGAGATATCTTTGCGTGGTTTTGTAGATGCAGATTATACAACAGATAAAGACACAAGGAAATCATTATCAACATATTTTTCACATTAGCAGGCAATTCAATCAGTTGGAAAGTTCAACAACAGTCGGTAGTATCACTGTTAACGACAGAGGCAGAATATTATACAATCACAAAAGGCGTAAAAGAACTAACATGGCTGATAGGCATCCTAAAGGAAATTTAAATTAACCTAGAAACATCAACAGTCTATACAAATAGTCAAAGCACGTTTTACCTCAGTAAGGATCCTGCTCTACACAAGCGATCCAAGCACATCGACGTGAAGCTTCATTTCATTAGAGACAGAATTGCTCAGGGTCTCTTCACTCTGAAGAAGATAGCTGGTGACCTAAATCCTTTAGACTTTGGAACGAAGATAGTTACAACAAGGAAATTCACTTTCTGTAGAAATTATCTACAGATTAGTGAAGCCCTTTGAAGATAACAATCATCAAAGAACCTAATTATGGTCTCATGTTTAAGGTGTATACTAGGGTTTGTTTTTTTAAATCTCTTACAAATCGAAGAACGACATCAAAATTAATGGAGAAGCAGGGAATAAATGTGAAGTGATTCAGGTTCCTCCATCAATTTTCAATATAGATCATTGATTTGATTTCGAATGATTCGTTTTTAATATTTGGGCATTTACGGTTCATGTGTTTATGTGTGTGTGTTTTTTATTTGTTTTGGTTAATAGCTGTCAACATTAAAACCGAAGATTTGAGGGTGTTTGGTTACAAAATTAACAACAAGAATGGACAAAGTAAAACACAGTGCAAAAGAAGAGTTTGGCTTTAATTGATACACGTGAGAGGCACACAAAGTGTGCTTTAGGCCTGGGCTTGACTGGACTTTCCTTAGCAGTGAAGGCATGGACAAACAGAATGCAACGACTACATTTTGGTCTATAAAAACCTTAAATTAGAATCAATTTACACTGTTTACAGTTTTCTTAATTACGAAAAGAAATTAGGAGATAGAGAGTTGTTAAAGTACTTACTTAGGAGTACTAGTGAGTTCTTAAAGAACTCTTGCAAGTGTTGTCTCCGTCTCTTATAATCTTTTTCTTTTCGTTGAAGCTAGTAGAACCACCTATATGAGATCTTTAGAGTAGATAGCAATTAAGCTATTGAACCAAGTAAAAACTTCTATGTGCTCTTTATTTGTCTACAAATCTCGAAATCCTACAAAAGGTAACTCATTTTTCATTAGTCTCTTGCGATAGAAGATAACATAGATAGAAGGAAAATCCTAACATAGTTGAATCTTTTTTCACCTACTTTTATTCTTCTCTTGCTAAAAATAGTGACAGGCTAAAGAACAAAACGTGGAATTGGCGACCATTTTTCTACTTATCATTCTTCACTATTCTCTCAGCCATGCTTTGGATGAACCATATTTCGAGTCCAAGTTTGGTTTGGAATGAAAGGGCGAGCTTTGTCTTTTGGTAAGAGCATAACAGAAAGGTAGTGCCAACACACTAAGATATGAGAGTTATTTTAGCCTATCTATATTTGAACCCCATCGCTTTCTGAGGTTGATAAGTGGATGGGACCAAATATTAATAAGTAGCTAAGAGTGACATATATTTGAAAACCAAAGTATTGATAGAAATACCGAAAGTTCGAATCGCTCTCCATCTACAAAGTCAGTCTTTCTTCCATCATAATAATAAATGGTTGCGGATCATCAAATTCCCACAAATAGAATGAAAAGTGGGTTAGGATGGGGTACTTTTCGAAATAGAATGCTTGGAGGGAGAAGGAAAGAAGGGGGGATGGTTATGCTTGAATTGCTTTTGTTGGAAAACTACCGCATAGAGAGTTTTAAGTAATCATATGTTTGTAAAGGTTTTAATGTGTTGCTTAAAATTAATATAATGTAACAGTTTTAAAAATATTGCCTTTAATAATATTAAGAATTGTTATATAAAAAAGACAACAAAATCTCAAGATAATGCTTTAACCGTTTATATATGCAACAAATTAAACTGTTGTTATATATATTTATAAGTAATAATTAAAGTGTTGTTATTATTTATATATATTTATATATATTATTTTTAAAAATATCACTTTTAACAATATTAAAATGCAACAATAATAATGAATTGTTATATTAAAAAAGACAACAAAATCAAAAGATTGTTGCTTTAACAGTTTATATATGCAACAAATTGAACCGTTGTTATATATATTTATAAGTAACAATTAAAGTATTGTTATTTTATATATATATATATATATATATAATTTTTTTAATAAGCCCAAGCTTACCAGGTTGATACACGTGTTAATTAGTATAACCAACTTAATAACAAAAATGCCCAAGGAATCAAACGATGTAATTCCTAATTCCTTTTCTAATTCTTCTTTCCTTTTAACCTAATATGCAGATCTTCTACCCTAGTTAGACCACGATCAACATTACTTTGTAGGTTTCTTCATGCTAGATTGCGATTCCTTACTTTGGTATCTTCGGAGATGGCTGTTGAGACATTAATGTCTTCCTCCTTCCACCTTCCAAACTTTTGATTACACTGACAGTACAGTTAAGGTTTCCCCTTTCTCCTAGTGTTCAATCTCAATTTTTCTAGAAATTTCCTTTATTCTGTCCACCTATGAAAATCATATGTCCCTTATTAATCATCCTCTTATCCAGTGGTGGTAGCCCGGGGTGGCAAGGGGGGGCTACCGCCACCCTTGAATGTATATATAGAATGTCATATATGGGGTGGATTTGATAAAGCTAGTTGAACTAAAGTCATAAACATTCAGTCTAGTGTCAACAGTGACAATCAATGCGTGTCTAGAAAACTGAACTCAATTAATTCCCATTTCTACACTACTTAATGTTTACTGCTAAATTTAGATATATGATTATCTCCATATTGTATTGTATTGATATAGGATCTAAAATTAGCGACTATGTTATTCGAAGCTTTTATTTCGTATACAATATCTTTTTCTATAACGAATTGAATTTTAACCTCACTCTCTTTACTGTTTTTAGGGTGACCAAAGTTTTATTTAGGTAACTCATGTGAGAAGTTCTTTATCTTCTCAATTGATAAAGGGTGACTTTTGGTTATCTTTATCTTTTAATAATTATTAAAAAAATTTAAAATTAAAATTAGGTATATGGACAAACCAAAAGTTACAAACTTCTCTCCTTTTAATTTGAAAATTAAAACTCTTGTTTGGCTGCTCTTAACACTTCATCCCCTTTTTTTTCCCCTTCTCTATCAATAAACTCTTTTGTCTTTTCTCTGTTGTTTACATCTCAATCATCTAAACTAAGCAAGCAGGTGACCTACAAATAAGTTCGTTAGTTCGAAATATATTAACAAACAAGGTATGTTTCTAAATTTCTAATATCATTATTCAACCTAATCCTGAATTTAAGAAGTTTACGCAAAATTGCTTTGAAATTATTCATCGTTGAATTTTCTATTTCTTTGTTATTATGCTATTAAATAATTAGTATTTGCTTTTAAGCAGAAATCAATGGTGAATTCGTGATTTACAATTGAAATTATAAATAAATGGTGAATTCATGATCACGTATAATTGAAATTGCTTTGAAATTATTCATCACTGAATTTTCTATTTTTTTGTTATTATGCTATTAAATAATTAGTATTTGCTTCTAGGTAGAAACCAATGGTGATTTTGTGATTTATAATTGAAATTATTTTTTAATTTTAGGAATTCGTAGACATGGGAAAACTAAAGACAATATGTTCTTATTTTATGATACAAACTGAAGTTTCTACCTCTAACCGTATTCAAGAGAGGTTCCAAAGAATATCGATGCTACAATGGTTACTCCTCCTCCTGTTTTTCAACATATGCAATTAGATGATTCAGATAAACCTAAAATAATTGATATCGGCGTAACAACACAGGTTCGTGATCCTAGTTTACATAAACAAATTTGGAAATATCATGTAAACCAACAAGATGAAATTCATCGAACTTATATCAAAGCTGGTCCATATCACCGAAAACTTGATGAATATCCTTTACTAGATCGCCGTCATTTCTATTATTCTTGGTTTGCACAATTTCCCTCGTGGTTAGAGTATTCTCCAACTACTCATGGTGCATATTGTTTGCCATGCTACCTTTTCGGCAAGGCCCTATTTGGACAAGGACAACGTGAAGCAAGTTAATTTGTTGATGGAGGTTTCAGAAAATGGAAGAAAGTCAACAACGAAGTCAATTGTGCTTTTCTTAAACACGTGGGAAGAAATCCTAATTCGGTTCACAAAAATGTCGTTCAAGCATATTGTGATTTGATGAATGCTTCACAATATATTGGGTCTTTTATTGAAAAGCATACTTTCACACAGATTGAAATCAATC
>JANZXP010037592.1:0-12338 GCA_027576715.1 Erythroxylum flavicans
GTGTCATTAGAAACTTAAGACCAAGGGGGAACAAAATGTTCTGAAGAGGTCAAATTGAAATTCCACCTTGAGTTTTCCCATAAATATGTCCAGAAATAGGTAAAGTGAGTTCTTTTGAGGATTGGTTGGTGTGGGCACGCCACCTTTGTAGGATGCGCGTCTAGATGTCACTTAGGATGATGGGCACGTGACTCACAAGGGCAGGGTCCCAACAGATTCTATATAAGCTTGAAGTATTATTTCCCCCATCGTTTTTTGATATTATGGTTCATTTGGCAACTTACGTACCATATGAAGCAAAACTTTGTGAACCAGTTCAATTTCGATGGATGTCTCCAATTGAAAGGTAATTTATATTAAATTCAACAAGCTTTTCTTATGTTATTTGTTTGTAACAATTCTTAAGTTTATAACTATTTATGTTCAGGCTTTTATGCTCTCTTAAGCATTATGTACGTAATAGAGCTCGACCAGAGGGGTTTATTATAGAGGCTTATATAACACATGAATGCTTGACTTTTTGTTCAATGTACTTAACTAATGTGAAGACAAAATTTAGTAGATCAGAATGTAACTTTGATTTTAATGACGATGGTGGGTTATCTATTTTCTCCCAAAAAGTTAGGCCACGTGGTGCGGATAAATATGTCGAGTTAACTAAAGACAAATTCGAAATTGCCCATTGGTATATTTTGAACAATTGCAAGAACGTCGATACATTCCTTGAGTACTTATATTCCTTTTCATTTTAACAATCATATTACAATTTCCTTCATTAACTCTGAGATCTTATTGTGTTTTTTATTTTCAATAAAGAACACAAAGACACAATTCATAGTGAAGGGATCATTAATGTTGAAGAAAAACATAGGCAGAAGTTTGTATCATAGTTTAGAAATCGAGTAAGTTTCATATCAATTACATATTATAAAAATATGAGAATATGTCATAACCGTAACATATAAGAAGTAACAATAGCATTATATATTTTGACATATGGGCCTCATATTTATGAGAAGCAATACACAGGTTGCATTGTTAATGGGGTGAGATATCACCTATAAGATCGAGATAGTCGAGTTAGAAGTTAGAATAGTGGGGTTGTCATTGAAGGATGTCATGACGACGAAATCATTGACTTCTACGATGTCATATCTGAAATTATAGAGTTACACTACATCAAGGATAAGAAGGTTGTTCTATTTAAATGTAAATCGTTTGATCTAACTGACATAAGAGTGAACGGGCATATTACTAGCATAAATGTTAGTAAGACATGGTATGATAATGATCTTTTTGTCCTTGCAAGTCAAGCCAAACAAGTTTTCTATGTCAACGATACTGTATTAGGTAGCAATTAGAAGGTTGTTTAAAAGTTTCAACAAAGGAATGTCTTTGAATTTTGTGAAAGGGATATTGGTGAATTGGATGAGGATGTTCATGAAGTATATCAAGATATTGGATTGGAGATGAATAACGAAGGCATTCCAGTAAAAGATGCAGATATATCATCATTCCATAGGAGGGATGTTGGGCCTAAGATAGTTCAACTGGATGAAGTCTAAGCGCATCTTATCTTACAAACAGATGAAGATTATACTCAGGATGACTTCAATGACAATGACAATACTTTGCTCCAATATATTAGTGATGAAGAATCAAACGATAATGTACTTAATGATGATGTTAATCTTGATCATAATGATTGAATGTAACTAAATTGTTTGTATTGTTTCAAATGTTAATAAGATAATTGTCTTATATTATTGATGTTTTAGTTATGTTAATTTACGATGACTACAAGCATATTTTTAATGTTTCATTTATGTTTTTGCGAATGTTGATGATTTTCAAAATCTTGATCATGATGATTGAACGTAAATAAATTGTTTGTATTGTTTGAAATGTGTTGTTGATGTTTTACTTATGTTAATTTACTATGACTACAAGCATATTTTTCATGTGTCACTTAATGATGACATTTTTCAAAATCATAATCATGATGATTGCATGTAAATAAATTGTTTCTGTTGTTTAAAATGTCTCCAAGTTGTAATTGCCTTATGTTGTTGATGTTTTAATTATGTTAATTTACCATGATTACAAGCATATTTTTAATGGTTCACAAAATGTTAATTTTATTTTTCAATTACAATTATTCGTTATGTTTATAATTCGTTTTACACAGGTTCATTATAATGGGCCCCGATAGAAACAAGGGAAAGAGGGTGGTAACGGTAGATGAAGTTTCTCCCACAGAATAATCAGAAAAAAGTCATCAACAATCTTTACTAACATCGTCTGGTAATCATGGAAGATCTTCAAGTCAGTTATTGATAACCAAACATATTTACATTTATGCTAAAATTACTCATTACATGTTTAGTGTATTTGTCTCATTATATTTTTTTTTCAGGTTCCAATACTGGCATCAGAAAATAAGGTAGAGGTAAGATAAAAGGTGCTAAGTTGCAATGGATAAATGTTGCAATGAATACCATGTTGTTAGTAACAATTGATCCTATGCAAAGGTGCCCAATGGATAAGATTCAAGCTGAAAAATTGGCCAGTGAGTTGGGTGTCATTGTCAAAAATGAATTGCCTTGCCTTCAGCACGTCAGGCAGTTGAAGGAAGACAACTTGCTTCAAAATGCTTTGGACAAAGTTTCGGTAATATTTCAATTCAATTTATTATATGTATTGCGATTTTACTTAACAAAAATAATAACTTAACTTATACGTGTTTTTCACAAATGAAACTCAATATCGTTGATATCGACAAGCCTGAGGTTTCAAGTAGTGCTAATTCACTGTTGAAACAAATGATGAAGGATCATCGATATCGACTTTATAAATATTACCAGTTTTTTCCTTCCGATGAAAAGGCAAGGAGACGTGTTCTGAAATGGGTCACTAAAGAAAATTGGAATGAAATGTGTAATTGTTGGGCTTCAGCGAAAGTTCAGGTTTGTTTTTCTCTTCATATTTCCTTCCATTAATTATGTTTATACGTCTCATGACTACTTCTTCTAATTTAGGAAAAGTGCGAGAAAGATAAGGCTAATAGAGCAAAAATGAAAACTCCTCATAATGCCGGCTCCAAATTATTTATCGTCGTCTGATAAGAATTTGTAAGTGTAACGTTTTCAATTTATGATTCTATTTTTAATACAATAAATTCTAATTGGTTATAATTTTTTAAATTTATATTATAGAGCCAAACACAACTCCAAGGGTAAGAGTGTGATAGGATCACACTGTACAAGCACATACACTACAAGGAAGGTCAAGGCTGCATGTTTGAAGAGGCATAAAGTAATTATGTAAGTACAAATGAATTAATATTACAATTTATTTTTCTATGTAATAGTAAGTAATAATTTTTTAGTTAACTCGATTTTCTACTTTAAATTGTAAGATAAGAAGTAGGAGTTGTTGCAAACTCCATTGGCTGAGGGGAATCAACCCAATATCGATGACATTTGCAACAATGTCTTTGGTATACGATCGGGCTATTTCAAAGGTCTTGAGTATGACCCTAAGCTTGTTGTGCCTCTTCTTCACAACCAACATATGTCACGGCGCTTCAATAGGAGAGCCAGGCACTGGAAACTAAGTTACAATGTACGGAAAACAAGTTAAATCGTAATGTAAAAGAAGTGAATAAGCTTTAAAAGATGGTCAAACAATTACTAGGCTCAACATATGTCAGTAATAGTGACGACGATGAGGAGTCTTAGTTTGTGTTTGTCCTGTAATTATTTTTTATAAAATACATGGCATTTCTAATGTTTATTTTATTTCAATTTATTATTATTTAAAAATATGTCACTAACATTAATTATAAAATGAATAATTTTTATAATTCAAATTGTCTTAAAAATTGTAATAAATTAAAAAAATTGTTTTTAATAATTATAATAATTATTAAATTCAAAATTAAACTTTGTCACTAAATAATATTAGCTACCAAAACAAAATCTTCACAAAAAGTTATTAACTACATTTACAAGAACGTCGTTAAAAAGATTTTGCTACAACCACAAATTAGTAGCTAAAAGTATTTTGCTATAAAAACAAAATCGTCACAAAAAGCTATTAGCTACCAAAACCAAAATCGTCACAAAATATTTTTACCTAAGTTTGTAGGAACGTCTTTAAAAATATTTCCCTACAACAAAAAATTAGTAGCTAAAACTATTATGCTACCAAAATAAAATTGTCACTAAAAATAATTACCTACAAATATAGTTTAGTAGGGAAAAACTTTTAGCTTCGAAATAGAAACGTCGCAAAAAACTATACACGACGTTCTTTATTCTCGTCAATTATACTTTTTACTGATGAATTATTTGTGTCAAAAAAATGTTTTAGTGACAATTTTAGCAAAACGTCACAAATGTTATTTTGCTACCGGGTTCAGCAACGATGTGGGTGATGATATTTTTTCATTCCAAATTAGTATTTGCGACGATTTGTTATTGTTTAGCAACATTTATTTTCGTCGCTAAATGTACTGTTTGTTGTAGTGATATGAAAAATGCCTCCATATTCTTCCATATGCCACTTCAGTATTAAGAAAGATCACCATCATTAATTGGCTGTCAATGATTTGAGCATCAACTTTCATTATTATCACTGACATATTCAAAATATATCCATATTTTTCCATCTGCCACTTTAGTATAAAGAAAGATTAGCATCATCAATTGGCTGTCAATGATTCCTTCACATAAAACTCCCAAGCACACAAAGATTCAGTAACCAATGCCTTACAAGAATGAAAAAAGGTAGCTTTATATACCAAGCTTGTTCATATCCTTGTATAGGTGTTTTGTTTGATTTCATTAGATCATTCATAGCTGGCTTTTCAATATCTAAATAACTACCCACAAGTAGCATGAAATTCTAATAAGCCAAACCACTAAGTCAGCAACCCTAAGTGTTAAACGACTCTGATTCTATTATGTTATGTTATGTTGTCGTTTTGTTCACTAAGTGTAGTATGTGTCCCAATTTGTTGCTGTTTTGTTTACCAGTACTGTGTGTTTAAGTGTCAAAATGATCTATCCCATGTGGGAGAGACCCTAGCTGTAAACTTCTCATTTTTTAATGAATTTTTTAAATTCTCAAAAAAAATGTCCCAATAGGGAAAGTGCTCTTAAAAGATTGCCTTCTCGCGTAAGGACTTCCAACAAAGGAAACTACAAAATGAACAGCTGAAAACATAAATGTTATTTTGAAGGTGTTCCTCGTCAACTTTTATGCATTTAAATATTACTTATATATGGTTATATTAACCAGGATCCAAATTACGGGTATAAAGAATACTTTTTATAATTTTTCTTCAAATCTCAAAAAATAAAAGAACTAAAGATAAATATAATTTGACATCTTTCAAAACTTTTCTTTTTCGATGAAGTTGTTAACCACAAACTATTTTAACATCTAGCATCTAATGGTATCCATAAAGAAGAGCAAAAAACTCAACTTAGTGAGAGAGATTAATATAGGAGCACTAACTCCTTTATATCTTTTCTCACATAAAGAAAAACTAGAGATTCTTTCAATCTTAATTATAATTAAATTCTTACTATAGTTATAATTATAATTTAATTTTAATAAAATAAATATCTCATGTTTGATTACTAAAATTTTTGTATTTCACGTTTAAATTCAACTTATTTAAATTATTTTAATTCATTAAGTAAAATTAAATAAATTAAAACTTGTTTTAGTTTATTTTTAATTTTCTATTTAAATATTTATAAATTATGGATCAAGATTGAATGGGAAGTTCTATCAAAAAGCATGGCCTACAATTTTTTGAAGAAATTGAATTAAATTAAGCCAACAAGGCATACAAGTTACAATAGAATTGTTTCATGAAGCTAATAAACTACCCAAAGGAAGTTGTGAAGATAATTAAGAGCTAAGTAGAATTACAGATAGATATTCATCTCTTTACTCAAGTGAGGAAGATTGCAGATTCCATATGTTGTTGAAGTAGTTCATATCCCCAAATCTATCTTTGAAAAGCATAGTTAAGGACATAGTGATTAAGGAAATAGTAGAAGGACATAGTGTTATACCATATTAATTATAATTATTCGTGACATTTTTAATCCACTTTATTGTATATAATATTTAGATTTTTTTTGTTAATTTATTATACCAAAATATAATGCAAAAATAATTGAAATTTTGAAGTATTATATATAAAAATAAAATATCATTAAATTTGATCATGTATAAGATTTTAATTACGACTTCAAAAATACTTATATACAAAATAAAAATACAAATATTAGTTTAATCACTCTGACTCGCTGTCATCTTTACTGTTTACATATGGGCCAAGTAATTTTCTTATGTACTTTCCGTACTTGGCTAACTTTGTCTTAAGCAACTTGTTTTCCTTTTTAAGATGTTGAATGTCTGCTAGACTTGATGAGGATAAAGCAGTTGACTTAGGGCCAAACCCAAGCCTTTTGATATATCTAGATTTTATACCAAGCATCTTGATGCAAATGTCGTCTACATTTGACTCATTGATGTCAAATATTAATGTTTACAGTAACTCCTACATCTTATTTTAAAATTTAAAAAACAAAATCAATATTCAATTCAAATATTATTAGTTAGTACTACATATATAAATAATGTAGAATTCAAATATTATTAGTCAATTTGTAGAGTGTGATCCTATGACACTCTTCTCCATGTAGTTATGTCTTATTCGATTTTATGGAAAAAATAAAACATAATAAATAATATTGTGTTTACTGATATAATTATAACTTGTAAACAAAGAACTTACATATTCATTTCTTAGGACAACAAATGATTTGGAGACTTGATTGTTAAGAGTTTTTGTTTTTCCTCTATCCACCTTAGCTTTCTCACACTTTTCCTAAATAAAGAAAAAAATAATTATTAAATGGTGTAACAAGATTAATGGAAGCAAATGTAAAGAAAAAGAAAACAAACCTAAACGATCGGAGAGGCCCAATAATTATACAAATTGTTTTAATTTTCTGGAGACATCCATTCGCGAACATATCTTCTTAACTCCTTATTCGAAGGAAAAGATTTGTAATATTGATGCAGTCGATAACAACGATCTCTAGTCCTTTATTTCAATTGTGTAGTCACACAGTTTAAACATCAAGGTTGTTGAGATTGATGATATTCAACTTCATCTATGAACAACAAGTAAAAATGAAATTAATCTTTAAATAAGTAAAACAATATTTCATATAATCAAATAAATTGAAAATTTACGGAAATTTTATCAAAAGTATTTTTTAGCAAATTGTCTTTCTCCAACCGCTTGGCAAGCGTTAGGCAAGACAATTCAGTTCTGGCAATTAAACTCAACTGACTAGACAATTTTGTTGATTCAATCTTGTCTGGAGGACCACCTTACGAGTTATCAATATGCACAGACAACTTGTTATTTATTGTATCATTCATTCGTTGCAACTCACATCCTTTATTTATACCTCTGTCTCTTTTTCTAAAATTGATATTAGAACTTTACAATAAATGAATATTGATAAGAAAATTTGCATTAAACATGTAAATATATATTTAAGCATAAGTCCATTTGTAGGTGTTAAATATTAAAAAATCTATATATCCATTTGTATTAGTTGAGGCAAATCGAGGTTGTTGCTGACTAGCTTCATTAGTGAATGAAGTTGATTATTGTTGTTGGCAAGGATTTAATTAATCTGGTTGTTATTGGGGAGGAACAATTTTGATAATTACCACCTTCTTCCCTTTTTTTCTACCAGGTGCCATTATATTGGATATCTATAACTCAATCATCAACAATCCAAATAAACATAACCCAAAAATCAACAATTTGTACCAACATAACTCATCCTAGGGGTTTGTTATGCCTCAGATCATCCATAATTACTGGTGGATTTGTTATGTTACTAGTCTGAAATTATTAATACAAGTTCACATACTAACTCTGAATTAAAACAAACAATATGGTACATGGCTTTTTTAAACCACATGAATCAAGAAAGAGTCTTCTCACTGTGACTCCTATGCTCGTGGAATATTTCAACGATAAGCCTCATAAGAGCTACATTGTGGATTTCCAACCTATATGCCATCTTAGGGGTTTATTATGCTTCGAATCATCCATAGTTATAGGTGCATTTCTTATGTTACTAGTACAAAATTATGAAATACAAGTTCACATACTAAGTTTGAATTCAAACAAACAATATGGTGTGTGGTATTATTAGACCACATAAATCGAGAAAGGTTCTTCTCAATATGAATCCTAGGCTCATAGAATATTTCACCAATAAGCCTTATTAAATCTACATCATAGGTTTCTAGCCTATATAACATCTGATGGTTTATACAACAGATCATTTATAAGAGATCAAACTCATTCCAACAAAATTTCGAACAACAATGCACAAAATCGAGACTTATAGGGATTAAGTTTATTTAAATGATTTTGAATTTTAAATATTGATAAAATTAAACAAAATAAAATGACTTGCTAACATTACTAATATTTTCACTAGTAACTTTATTAAATTGTTTTAAATTTTAATAAATAATGATAACATAAAATAGAAAAAGACTATAATATGTATGCTTATCACATATAATACATGTTAAATGATGTGGGCATATATTAGAAAAAGGAAATTTAAAAGACTAGAACAAAAATACAACCTAAGTATTATAGTAAAATTTCCTTAAAATATCTAGTACGAAAATTGTTCTAATTATGCAATTAATATAATTTGAAATATATGTGCATTAAAAGAAATGCAGCTTTTATTATATTGCGAAAAAAGGGTCATCCCTAATAGAACTTTCATTGAACACTTCATAGTCTTCACAAATTCATCCCTAACTAATAACAAAACCACTGTCCTTTTCCATTATTCACCAACATTAACATATTCAAATAAACAATTAACCATTAACAGTCAAAATAAAGGCAGAAAACTCAAACCACATCAACAAAACCGACGAACATAAAAGCATTTAACAATAACAATGAAAGTAGGAAAAAAACAAGGGTAAAGCAAAGACGACTAACTTTGACGAACAATTAACCGGAGACGATGGAATCAAAAAATGGAAGAAAACGATGGAAGAAGAAATGAATAAGATGAACAACAACGATGGAAGACGAAAACAAAAGGGGGGCTTTGGTTTTTTCATTTAAAATGAAACGAAAACGACATAATGTGTTGTTTGCCACAACAAACAATGTCATTTTTGTTTCATTTTTTAAAATGTTACAACATTTGGCGATGATTACATAAAACATCGCCAAAATCATCACCAAATGTTAAACAATTGGCGATTATTTCAAAAAATGTCACCAAATGTTAAACGATTGGCAACAATTCTAGGTAATAGTTGCCAATCGTTGCCAATTGTTTAAAAATCTATATATATCAGAAGAATTGGCAACAATTTTTTAAATTTGTCAGAAAATATGGACCTTCAGAGACTATTCCACGAGATTGTCACTAAAGAGCTAAACAATTGGTGATCATTAAAGGTACATTTTTGGTGACAAATTTAAAAAATCGTTGCCAATTCTTCTCATATATATAGATTTTTATATTTGGCAATTTTTTTGTAATACATCATTTCTATAAAATATGTTTAGAATAAATGTAATAAATAGAGTTTTGTGACATCACATAAAATTTTCAAATTATATATTTTAAAAGAGAAGAATAAAAATTTTAAATTTATGTCATATAAATTAATTTTGTGTTTGTATTTTTATAAATTGGAAGAAATGACATTGTTGTTAACTAAATTTATTTTTAGACTAATAATCATTGTCAATAATATTAAATTTGATTTTTAAGAATATGATATTAATATGTAACGTTGATTTTTTACTATATTTTAATTATATTGCAATAACTATAATAATATATGGTAATTAATATAATGTTATATGAATGTATAGATAATAATTGTAACCAGAAGAATGATTTATGAATATATAGATAACAGATAAATTTTCTCATATCTTACTTATGTAATATATTAGTCTATTTAATCGTAATTCTTTATTTATTATATATAAATTCGGTATTATTATATAAAATTTATATATTATATATAATTTTGTCACCAAAGGTTAAGCTAAATGGTAATGGGTCACCATTTGGCAATAATTTTTTGAATCATCACCAATGGTCTATTTCTTCCAAACTTTTGAAGACGTCATTTTGTTTAACAATAAATGACGTCATTTTTGTAACATCTCATTATCCCATTATTAGGGTTAGAACCCTAGGATACTATATATGAGAGTTTATTGAGAATTTAGAAGTACATTTCATGCATTATATGGCATGCACATACACGTGAATAACGTTGTCACTCATGAAAATAATTATACATGCATTCATTGACATTTTCCGAGTATAAGTGATTTTAATGTGATTAAAGTGTGAATTATGGATTAATTATCTTGAAAATTGAATTGGTGTGTATTTGAATTAATTTCACATTTTGGGGACATTTCAGATATTTTGGAAATTTATAAAAAGTTTGAAGTATTTTAGACTAGGGAAAAATGTAGAAATAAGAGACAAATAGAAGTGTGACATTTAGTAGCTTAAATGTGTGACAAATAGACTAGTAATTAATTGACAAATGGACAAATTATTGTGTGACAAGTGGACCAATCTTGGAGTGACATGTGGAATACTTAATTAGTGACTAATGACAACATCTTGGGTGGAGTAGTGGTAGCATCTTGAGTGGACAAATGTAAGACATGCCTTAAGATAAATGTTGTGTTGTAATGGTGACACCTAGTATGTGATGTAGCAAGTTTCTACAGTAGATTTTTGCTGCTTCTTTCCTTCATTTCCTTCACCAAAATTGCTCCTTCTCTCTGAAATTTTGCCTGAACCCTAGCCAAATTGCTACACCAAAACCAGCTTTTTACCTTACATAAAAAAGCCAAGAAAACTAGCTAAAAGTTACCTTCATCTTGCTATCCAAAAACACCTTGTTTCCATCTTAAGTTTGTGATGAATCTTGCATACTTGGAGGCTTAGTGAATCTAGAATTTTGAACTAAGTTGGAAGCCTAAAAGGTAAGTAACAATATGAGCTTTATAACACGTTAAATGGTATGAGAATTATGTTTGAATTGGAATGAATTGCATGTAAGGTTGATGATGAAGTGTACTGGAATATTTTATATGGAGTGTTTTCCTGAACATACATCTGTATTTTGGCTATAACTTGATATGTGAATATTCAAATTGGATGACTTTTAATTTAGAGTAAACTGTACACATATGGATACATTTTTCATGAAGGAATTGAATTTGAAATCTATCCTTAAGAGTCCTAAAATTTGGATTGAATTTGATAACTGTGTACTGTTATGTTATGAGAATAGTCTGTAACCATTTAGTTATAACTCGCATAATATTGAACCAAAATGCATGAATTTGATGTCATTAGAAACTTCAGACATTGTGGAACATTTGATTATAAGAATGAGTTGCCTAAATACCTCATTTTCTATTTTATAATGGTCATACAAAACTCACCTAAAAATCAATCTTAAAAAAAACATTTGGAAGATTAGAGCTGCAGGTTGAAATTGTGGTTTCAATTTTATCTTCCTTTTCGGCCTATTTTACATATCTTTAGGGCATTAATTTAAAGGAACGCAAACAATTAAAGTTGTAGATTTAGGTCTTAGCGTGACCTCTATGAATTTGTTTGATAAAATAGTGACTAGAGCTTGAGTTGTACTTGTTTTGCTAAGACTGCCTGTGATAGAATCCTATATGGGAACCTTATGTTATCTCCTAAATTTTGGGGACTTTAGAACTCGAATTAGTCAAAGTATAAAACATGAAAAATGATTATTGATGTCTTATTAATGCTTCTATGTAACAGATTGGCGAGAAGATATCTTGATAAGTTTATATAGTTATTTGAAGTCATAACATAAAAAATGGATTGTTTTTATAAGGATGAGTTTAAATCTAGAAATTTTGATTTGTTTAAGGAATAAATGAGTTATTTTAATTCAAACATGATCTGAAGAAAATGAGAAATGTGTATGAGGTATAGATGAATGAGCATTGAAGATCATAGGGTATTTATGAATGAGAATTGGGTGAATGAATGAGTATGTGTTGTTGGAAAATTTTGGTGATTATATAGATGTAGCTTGTTAAAATTTCAGATATAAAGTACCAATTGTATGAGTGTGAAATATGAGTTGATAATGATATAAAGATGTTCTCATGAATGTAATGTGATTCAAAGTATGTAAGTGATGAATTGGGA
>JANZXP010037711.1:0-12331 GCA_027576715.1 Erythroxylum flavicans
ATTTAAGCAAATTAAATGTATACTATAAATTTATAACTATTAAAATTATGCATTAACCATAATTTAAATATACTAACGGTATGTATATTACATATTTTTAAAAAATTTTTGTTGTTCATTTATCGATGGAAAAAATATCCATCAATAAAGTCATCTCCATTTACCGATGGTCTATTTGCAAATCTGTCGGTAATCACAGATGAAATAACCAATTTCGTCTCAATTTTTACTGATGGAATAACATATCCATCAGTAACCTTTTAGTAAATTTACCGATGGTAAATTTCTTACCGTCAATATCTATTTCGATGGAATATAACCGCTCGTTGCTAAATTTTGTCGACAGTCAACCACAGAATAAATCGTCGGTATATTTACCGACTGTAAGCATTTTACTATCAGTAAATTTACCAACAAAATTTTTTCCCGTCGGTAATTTTTAGCTGCGACCATTTCTATGACTTCTTTTTCCATCAGTAAAGTCCGTTTATGTTTTTTGTCGGTAATTTTCTTCACAAAATAGCATTTTTCTTGTAGTGTATGTGATTTGAGGCATAATTCAGAAGCAAAGAAATTAAAATGAATCAAAATCACAATATTTGGGTCTTTTTCTAAAGATTGATTTTTACTTTTCTTCATGGAGCAAGAAGAAAAAAATTAAAAGAAAAGAAGAAGACAAGAAAAATAAAAATACAAAGAAGAATCTCACTCATGACATCCATGTAAGATAATGATTTAATTGACAACATATTTAATGGACAACACATGTTGGAAGCATAAGGAAGTAGAAAATCATCACTCACGTGCTAGTTTTTGCATACAAGAATGTGAATTAATAAAAGCATCAAGGAGTAATCCATGAACAAAGCATATAGCATATGACAACGCAAGGTGAAGCAAAAGGTGATCGGGTGTTTGTTATGTGTAAGTTTTAATAAATAACCCTCGATAAACCGCAAGTGCACGATTCGTTAGCGTAGTACCTAAGGTGTAGATCGCACAAGGAGGGACAATCTATTCCTAAAATATAAGGCCATAAAAAAATATAAAAATTCAAATTGCACGAAACTAAAAATGAGAACTCAATTTAATCAATCAAATCAAATTAAGAATCAATCACGGAAATACTAAGTAATTGCAACACACCCAAGACTCAACTTAAGGAAATTCCCAATTGAGAGAAAGGGAATTTTACCTATCCTTAATGCTAACCTAATTGATTATGAATTACTGGATTGTTTGTTTTAAATGATCCTAGGATTGATTACTCTCTCTCGAGTTATAACCATTAACCCTAAATCATAAACCTTAATCAGATTATAGAGGTCGCAATCTCTTAATTTACAATCTATCCAAAACCTTAATTAGTTTTGAAATTCTCTAATAAACTATCGAAAACCTATATAAGATCTCTCTTCACATCATTTACCGATTTGATTTAATTATAATTCTATTAAGTCACCTAACTCTCATTAGCCCAATTTAATCGTTTTTCATTCGATTTACCCTTTCAGTTTATTATCGAATTATGCAATCGTAGAATTAAACCAAAACAAATCTAATAAACACATAAACAATCGGATTTCATTAATTCAAGAATAAAACTTTGAAGGTGAGTTTAGAACATCCTCGACATTTAAGATTCTATCATCAACTATTCAATCCAATTCTATACAATGATAAAACTGAATATAAATAGGAAATACAATTAAAATGGAGGACGGGAGCTAGCGACGTCGGGAAACCTCCTAATCTGGGAAGTACGTCGAGTCAGCTTCTTCTCATTTTCTCTCTTCCTTCTTGTCTTCCTCAATCTCTTGATGAATTCTCTCTAGGGTTTCTCAAGGTGGCTGATGCAAAAGCTCTCCCTATGCCTCTTTGTCTTATTCTATAAATATCCTTTCGTGTTCTGAGTAGCCCTAGGTTTTTTAGGAATTTGAAAGGTCTGAAAAATCCCTCAAAACTTGACATTTTTGAGTATTTGCACATCTACCCAATACAGACCACATTCAAGCCTTCTATCACGATCGTGGCATGTAGACCACAATCGTGAGTCATTCCTAGCGCTTCTATCATGATTGTGGCATGGGCTAACTCTGGTGCTTCTGTCACGATTGTGATCTGTTGTGCCACGACCGTAGGCTGTTGTTTTTGCCTGAATCTTTTCGAAAATTTTCCTTGCTTCGATGTTGACCTTGAAACATTAACAAACACATCAAGGTACCTCAAAAATAAAATATTTAAGCTTAAAGACTTGTACTAACCCATAAAACACTTAAAACGCAAATAATTAATAAACTAACACAATTCTAACCTAAACATATACTAAATGATTGAATTAATAGCTAAACACATATCAAACTAAGCCCTAAAATACGATGCAATTGACACTTATCCAAAGGCAAAAATGGCAAAGCAAGATGAAGAAAATGTTGTTTACGTGAATAGTGTAAACACTATTTGCATTTTACACAAATGGCCATGATAAAAAACACAGGGTGAAGGAGCAAATAACACGACTATGCACAGCTGGGAAGGAGCATCAAACGATGTAGTGCAGGTGGATGTACAACTAAGCTAGGAAGGAGCAGCAAAATGCACCACCCAAAGGAAAAAATGCAAGAGTGGCGAGGGTTTTAAATAAGTGAATAGTGAAGTGCACCAAAAACTAATTAGAAAAAAGAAGAGAGTGGAGGTGTAGTAGAGAGTCGTGGGTATTCTTCAGTGGGGGGGGGGAGGGGACTTTCTTAGGGAAGAAGCAATTATTTTTTTAGTAGCCCCTGGTTTTAATGAAGATGAGGGGTAAAGCTCTCAATCGGGAGAGACCTGTGGAGGGCTAGATGTCCCGATGTCAATTTAGAGGTAACATCGACGTCGACGACCTGAGTTAAGTGTATTTCACTATTTTTGTTGTTTCTTTCTCTCTTTAGAAATTGAATGTGTTATCCTATGTTAATTGATTTGGGTTTTATGAATGGATAATCATAGTCTCATTATTGTTCGACTGTTTGTGTATGAACCTATTGGGTATTGTGAATAGATAATTTTAATGCATTCACTGAATCGTTTATTTGTAAACCCATTACTAGAATTTTGATATAATCCATAATTATTATGTTGAAGTTCATGTGTAGCGACTAATGATTTGTAATAATTAGGGATAACATAACCTAGGTTAAATGACGCATTATATGTGGTTATTGCCTTGATTAATTGATTTTCCTAATTCATAATGCTACAATCCAATTGAATCTAGAGATCGTATCTTAGGTTATTCTGTAGTTAGGTTTAATTAACGATCGTATCTTGACTAAATACTACCTAAGGGGAAAATCAGGTTAATTATTAACCCATAATTAATAGTTGCTTAGAGAGGTTTGAGAACGACAAATCAATGAAATATGTTTAATTACGATGCAGGCCGAGATTGAACTAAAAAATCAGGTCCCTACAGAATTCCCCACTTTTATCATTTTTCATATATTTTCTTTAATTTGTTTTTATTAGTCTAGTTTTATTAGTTACTTTCATTTCAAAAACTTTACACACTCTCTCTGTAGGATTGACCTAGACTCACTAGTACTATAATAGTAGGTCTAGTTAGTTTATTTTGACTAGCATTATGATGCACTGTCAATTTTGACGTCGTTGCTGGGGAGTGCGATGTTTTAGTGTTTTGTTTGTGATTTTAGTTTATGTTTTGTACATAGTTGTTTTTTTCAGTTGTTTCTTGATCTTTTCACTTTCTGTTTGGTATTTGTGTGAAAAAAATCTGACATGGATAGAAATAATTTCTTTTGTAACTCTTATTCTCAATCTTATAACCTTAGACTGATCAACCTAACTTTGGTTATGGATGGGATAACCATCAGAATTACTTCTACGATAGTTTACAGAACACACAGTAATTCCTGTGTGGACCAAAAGCTTCTTGTCACAACTTAGGTACACCTCTACACGACTATATCAAGACCTTTAATATCGGCCATCTTCAATTTCAATAAGGTATGCTGCAGATTCAAGAGAGTATACAACATACCCAATAGGATATCTAACAATTTCAGCAAGATGAAAGGCAATTTTTGTCTAGTTTCCAAAATTGGGAGAGCCAACAAAACTCAGATACATCCTTGGAAGAATTAATTAATAATGTCATTGCTAACACTTTACAATTTTAGTAGGATGTGAAATCGTTCTAGTAAGATGCATTGCCTCGATGGGGAGATATCAATCATCTGAAATGGCAAAGCGAAGAGGAGCAGTCGTATGAACATGAGGTGTGCCCATTGTGTGAAAACTTTACAAAGTGATGAGGAGCTTGAGAATTTTGAGAGCATTACTCAAGGAGTTTGCTTGTATGGAAGAAGTAGAGGAGGAGCTTGAAGTAGAAAAAGACATATTTTTTAGCTTGAAGGTAAACGTTGAGTTCCATTTTGTTGTTGAGAATGACTCTTTACTTTTACCTAGCAGGTTAGAGGAATTCAATGAGGAAGAAAAAGGTGAAGAGACAATCGAGATCTTTCAAGAAAGCATGGACTCAGTAGAGATCGAAAGTCTAAGGATAGGGAGGACGTCAAATGGGAATGATGATCAACTAAGGCCCTATCCGAAACCACCTCGTATGGAAGTGACACTAATTGTAATACCTGATGATCAAAATTTTTTCACGTGAGGAGGAGTCAAGCCAGCGACACTAAACAAAGGCACTTCTTAGGAGGCAACCCAAGGGAAGTAAATTTCTTTTCCTTTACTTCCACAATAGTTTTTTTTATGCATGTGTGTTTTTTAATTTTTTTGTTTTAATTGTTTTGAGTTTTCAATCAAAATGAGATAAGAATAAAACAACAAAACAAATATTTTCTCTTTTTCTGTTAATTCTAGGATTATATAGCCATGATTAGAGCGTGAATTGGCTAGAGAATTTTGTAACAACTTTAGCATGTACTTTTACTCGTGTGATTGGTCGATGTGCATTATCTTTAGAGGAGTAGTGAATAGTGGTAGATAAAGTCGGTGATATTTTGAGCCTTATTATACTGACACATTCATATCAATCTCATTGTCTTTTGATAATGGGTGACCTTCATAACATGTACTCTCTGATTTTGCCTTGAATTTCTATTCGAGACCACATTTTTATCATATGCATTAACATGAATATGATTAGGCATTCTTTGCTTTTCTGAACTACATTAGCCAAATAGCTACCCATTATATGATTTTCCTTTTTGATAAGCCCCCTTAAGCCTTGTTTGCCTTTTCTTTGGGTATTGATCACATTACAAGCTTTAACCTAACCAAATTTCCTTCCCAAGCCTTAAAACTAGTGGAACATTTGTTAATTGTTGAGTTTGTGCATATACAAAAGTATAAGTGTGGGGGTATATGTATATGTGGGTTGGTTATAATGTTGGGATGTTATTTTATGCTTTATCATTGAAATTCCCATGTTAATGTAGTTTATCTTACTTTTTATAAGTGAAAAGAAAAGAAAAAGAGAAAAAAAGAGAAAGAGAAAGAGAAAGAGAAAGAAAAAGAAAAAGAGTGTTTAAATAAATGTATCAAGGAGCAAGTGCATATTCCATTATATGATTTTCCTTTTTGATAAGCCCCCTTAAGCCTTGTTTGCCTTTTCTTTAGGTATTGATCACATTACATGCTTTAACCTAACCAAATTTCCTTCCCAAGCCTTAAAGCTAGTGGAACATTTGTTAATTGTTGAGTTTGTGCATATACAAAAGTATAAGTATGGGGGTATATGTATACGTGGGTTAGTTATAATGTTGGGATGTTATTTTATGCCTCATTATTGAAATTCCCATGTTAATGTAGTTTATCTTACTTTTTATAAGCAAAAAGAAAAGAAAAGAAAAGAAAAGGAGAAAAAATTAGAAAGAGAAAGAGAAAGAGAAAGAGAAAGAAAAAGAGTGTTTAAATAAATGTATCAAGGAGCAAGTGCATATTTGGTTTGCAAGGTTGTTCATATTTAATGCATCCTCCTAAAGTTGTGTTGAATGGGTTATTTGAGTATGTTGAATATGAGGTAGATGTTGGCTTGGAAGGGTCACTCTTTGTGGTTTTAATGTATTGTCATCAATTGTATGAGTGATCCCTTCGGATTGGTATATACTTCATGTGGTTTGTGTATGAGAGCTAAAGTTTGAGTTGTGAAACTTGTTTTTTCATTCATCATAGTTGACACAATTGTGAGTTAATGTTGGTTTTTGTACTTGATAGTATATTAAGTATTACTTTTGTCTCACTTTGCTTTGATGACTTTCATGCTACTTAACCCAAATACATCTCACCTTACCTTTGCCCACATTACAACCTTGAAAAGTCCTTTGATCGATGATTTTGCATGTGAACCTTAGTGGTGGAGAAATGAAATAATATGCAAGTTGTGTATTGTTATGATCATGAATGGTGTTAAGTGTGCCCATGGGTATATTTTAATTAAATACATTTTCCGAGTCTACTATTAGATTGCTCAGTTTTTGAAGATGATGAAGGTTGATTGATCATGAGTAAAAGCTTGGAATGTTGACTTTTTGCTATGATTTTTGAAAGTCATTCATCTTTGTTTATGATTATGTATTCTTGGAACATATGGGAAATGAGTTAATGTTTTTAGGTCTATGAGCTTAATTTTGATATTTTGCCTGAGGACGGCCAAAAACTAAGTGTGGGGGAAATTTATATGTGCTTAATTGATTGTTTAATTATTTCATAACACTTAGCATTAATGAAATTAAATTGCTTAAGATACTCACTTTGACTCATATGTTATTTTAAGCACAATTCGGAAGCAAAGACGTTAAAGTGAGTTGAAAGTGTAATATTGGGGTCATTTTTTAAAGATTAATTTTCATTTTTCTTCATGGAGCAAGAAGAAGAAAATTAAAAGAAAAGAAGAAGAAAAGAAAAATAGAAATACAAAGCAGAAGAATCACTCACTCATGATATCCATATAAGGTAGTGATTTAATTGACATCATATTTAATAGACAACACATGTTAGAAGCATAAGGAAGTAGAAAATCATCACTCACGTACATGCTTTTGCATGCAAGAACGTGAATTAATAGCAGAACCATAGAGCAATCCATGAGTAAAGCATGTAGAAGATGGCAACACAAGGTGAAACAAAACGCAAAAATAGCAAAGCAAGATGAAGAAAGCGCTGTTTACGTGAATAGCATAAATGTTATTTACGCTTGATACAAATGGCAAGATAAAAAACACAGGTTGAAGGAGAAAATAACATGTCGATGCATAGCTGGGAAGGAGCACCAAACAATGTAGTGCAGGTAGGCGTACAATCAAGCTGGGAAGGAGCACCAAATGACGTAGTGCAGGTGGGCGTACAACCAAGCAAGGACTAGCAAAACGTATAGCCTAAAGGAAAAAAATGCAAGAGTGGCGAGGGTTTTAAATAAGCGAATAGTAAAGTGGATCAAAAACAAATTAGGAAAAAGAAGAGAGTGAAGGTGTAGTAGACAGTCGTGGATGGTCTTTGGTAGGTGTTTTTTCTTAGGGCTAAAGAAAATTTTTTTGGTAGCCTTTGATTTTAATAAAGATAAGGGGCAAAGCTCTCAACCGGGAGAGATCCATTAAGGGCTAGATGTCCTGACATCGGTTTAAAGCTGACATCAATGCTGACGACCCAGGTTAAGTGTATTTCATTATTTTTTTGTTTCTTTCTCTCTTTAGAAATTGATTGTGTTATCCTATGTTAATTGATTTGGGTTTTAAGTATGGATAATTTTATTCTTGTTATTGTTTGATTATTTGTGTATGAACCCATCAGGTATTGTGAATAGATGATTTTAATGCATTCATTGAATCGTTTATTTGCAAACCCGTTGCTAGAATTTCAATATAATCTGTAATTGTTATGTTGAAATTCATGTGTAATGATTAATGATTCGTAATCGTTAGGGATAACACAACCTAGGTTAAATGATACATAGTTTGTGGTTACTGCCTTGAATAATTGGTTTTCCTAATTTATAATGCTACTACCCAATTGAATCTAAAGATAGATGGTGTGTGCATCATATGCACGTGGTGCGGAAAAACAAAAAAATCTGTTTCGGGACTTTCCCAAATTTCAGGATCTATATATATATATATACAAGGAAATATAGTTAACTAGTTGAAAATTCCCAATTCACATACATGTTCATAACACATATATATATAGGAGTTCATAGCATTTACACATATCAATCATTCATATAATCACCATGTACTTTGCGAGTAGTCTCCTTCATTCTTTAATCTTCTACTCCTCAGTTTGTCGCAAACCCCAACGACCAAAATAGGCCGTCTCTAACGGTATCCACGCAGAGACCAGAGAAACTAACCGAATCAAACTCTTTGATTTGAAAATGGCTAGAACAGAGACAAGAGTGCTAGCTGTCTTATTTGTTCTATGGAGAGCAAAAACGTGAATGCCAATGGAGAGCAAAACATGAAAGCAAATGGAGAGGAAGAAGATGAGAAAGATGAGAGAGAAGTGAGTAGCTTACTAAATAATTCTCATGATCTTCATCCTTTCACTTGCTTTTGTTTTTTTCTTTTCTTGTTTTTGTCTTTTCTCCTTTAAAGACAATAAATGGACAACTTTAAACACCACTCTCTTCCTTTTCCACGTTGCACACCTCTTATATATATATATATATAAATGCCGAGGTGGTCCAGTCATATTAGGATCAGTCCTACCAGGTCCCAGGTGTGAAAAAATACTAGCGACCTGTTTCAGTAATATGGATGTCGCGATCTCATCGAGACATATCTCGATCTCATCGAGATCCATTTGGTTCTATTACTCTCCATATAATGGATCTCTATCCAAAACCATTTTACAAATCCTCCGAGTCACTCTTATGCGTGTGACCTATTAGGTTCCCAGTTATGTTGGCGAGTTATATTAACATTTAATCTAGGTAAGTCATGAATGGCATCTAGAAATATATTATGACCCCCAGTTAACTGAAAATTAAGTGGTTTGATGAATGAACCCGTGCTCATCAAGAACCATCTCATGAACCCTCCTATAGACAATTGTTATGCAATTCGTCCTTTCACCATGCTATACATCTTGGTTATGAGTATGGGAAAAGTGTCAACTCTCACTAAACTAACAATGTCAAATCTAGCCCAAGTGATATCAGTTCTCATCCTGGGACTCATTACTCTATGTTAACGAAGACATTCTTCATGACACATGTACTCTGGCTAGAGATTTCCAAGTAATAACCCTGACAAGAGGCCATGGGTATCATCTTCTGCTATCACAAAAATGGTGAATCCTTTATTGGCTACTCAATTGCATTTGAATACCTCAAGCTGTACCTAATCACCACCCTATGAGTGACCTCTGCAAAGGAACAAGAAATGGAGTCAAAGCACAGAATCAACATCCAAGATATCCTTGAGTACCTCAAGTCTAAGGATACTTATACCATTGCTATGATGAGATTATCACTGAAATTAGAATAGGACATCCATGTGATATTCTCATAGTAGGTCATCCAATGTACTTACTACCTCTAGTAAGCATCCACATCTCAACTTTAAACATCTCATATTTACAGTTTCTGAGATCTACTGCTTGATCAAATCAAGGAGTTTGATATGTGCTAGTCTATCCAGATGAACGATGTCCAGTTTCATTAATCCTATGACTAGGGATAATTGAGATACTGACATAATTGCACATGATAGGAATCTCAATAGTATGATCACATTATAATTTCCTTCATGCTATGTCATATATCATAGACTTCATTAATTTACTTATAGATTAATATCAATTCATAAATAATGAACACCAAATTAATGAGATATGTTTTTATTTATTATTGAAATTAAATTCTGTACACAACTTTGTACAAAACACACTAAAGGCAATTGCTTTTAGGGTAGTACTTTAACAAATCTCCCACTTGACCTAAAGCCAATCGCCTTGGTATTTAATGCCATAGGCAAGTATATGAGAGTCAAATATATTCTGTGACAATGGCTTCATTAATGGATCAACAATATTCTGCTTGGTGGGAATTCTCTTTATCTGTGCATCACCATGACTAATGATCTCCTTGATCAGATGATATTTGTGGAGTACGTGCTTGGACCGTTGATGGGACCTTGGTTCCTTTGCCTGTGCAATAGCCCCATTGTTGTCACAATATAACTGTATAGGACCATCACTGCTAGGAACTACACTAAGTTCAGTAATGAACATCTTGATCCAAACTACTTCCTTTACTCTGTCTGAAGTCGTAATGTACTCTGTCTCAGTTGTTGAATCGATAATCGTCTCTTATTTTGAACTCTTTCGACTGACCACCCTGTTGTTCAGTGTGAATATAAAACCTGATTGGGATTTGGAATCATCCTTATAGATTGAAAACTAGCATCTGTATGCTCACTTAATTTTATATTTCCATCTCCATATATAAAGAAAACATCCTTAGTCCTTCGCAAGTACTTGAGGATGTTCTTGATAGCCACCCAGTGACCCTTGCTAGGATTCGATTGGTATCTGCTTGTAACACTTAGAGCATATGATACATCGGGTCTTATACACAGCATAACATACATGATAGATCCTACTGCAGATACATATGGGATCATATTCTTGTGCATCCTCTCATTTTATGTCTTAGGACATATAAATTTTGAGAGTGTTATCCTATGAGTCTATATACGTTGATTGTGAAAGACCAAGCAACCTTTGTGATCTTTCATAGCAAATTTTTTGGACAACCAAATCTTCACAGATTGTAGCATAGAGACATCATTTCCTAGTAATAATATGTCATTTACATATAGTACGATTGCACTCCCATTAACCTTCTTATACATACCAAACTCTTTAATTATGTCTTCAAAGCGGATATTCCAATTCCAGGATACTTGTTTCAATCCATAGATGGATTTTTAAAGCTTACATACCTTTTCGCCATCATAGGAGATGAAGCCCTCTGGTTGTGTCATGTACACATCCTTGGCTAGATTTCCATTTAGGAAAGCTGTCTTCACATCCATTTGCCATATCTTATAATCATAATGAGCGACAATGGCTAGGAGTAATGGATTTAAGCATTGCTACTGGGTTGAAGGTCTCATCGTAGTCTATTCCTTTTCTTTGATAGAAAACTTTAGCCACAGGACTTACTTTATAAGTAATCACATTACTATCCCTGTTGGTTTTCTTTTTAAAACCTATTTACACCCTATAGGTTTTATTCCTTCAGGTATCTCAACTAAATTCCATACTTGGTTTTCATACATGGAATCCATTTCTGCTTTCATAGCGCTAAGCTATTTCTTAGACTCTGAACTCTTCAGAATCTCTTCATAGGTAGTAGGCTCATTATCTTCTGTAAGTAATATGTCATTCTGTTCAATCACCAGAAATCCATATCTCTTGGGAATAGAGTGTATCCTATGTGACCTATGAACTTCTTGTGTTGAGGAAGGTTAAACTGTTAATTTATCTGTATAAGTTACAGTCTCAGGTTCAAGTAGTTGATCCACATCTGTTCGAACATCTTAAACTTCTTTAAGTTTAATTTTGCTCCCAGAAGACACTCTTTCTCAAAAAAAATAGCATGATTTAAAACAAACACTTTTGATTCCTCAACATGGTAAAATTGATTTCCCATTGTTTCTTTAGGACATCCTACAAACAAACACTTGTCAGACTTCGTATCAAGCTTATCTGACTATATTCGCTTCACATAAGTGGGACAGCCCCAAACTTTCAAATGAGAAAGATAAGGTTTTTTGATAGTCCACATCTCATATAGAGTAACATCAACTACCTTTGATGGAACTCTATTTAACTAATAAATATCTGTCTCGAATGCATACCCCCAAAAGGATTTTGGTGTAAATTTGTAAAGCCCATCATCGACCATACCATGTCCAACATGGTTTGGTTTCTCCTTTTAGCCACACCATTATGTTGTGATGTGTAAGGTGGAGTCTATTGAGATAAAATCCCATTATCTTTGAGATAACCTAATAATTCTTGGTCTAAGTATTCACTGTAACATCCTGTTACCTTTGGGAGGTTAGAATAGTAAATATGAGTGATAAATGAGAGCTTAAAAATGCATTTTTCATGCTCATGCGTAATATGGCATACAAATACACGTGATTAGTGAAGGTTTTGCATATGAAAATAATTGTACATGCATTCATGAATAATTCCAGGTATAATTGGATTGAATTGTGAATTTTTTGAGAATTTTGAATATTTCTGCATTGAAAATATTATTGGTTAGTAGAATTGTGAGATTTATGAATTTTGGTGA